>APFE030239729.1:5019-54307 GCA_000404065.3 Pinus taeda | reverse complement strand
CTTCACAATTTAATCAGAGAAATGTATAAGTATAATTTTATTGAGTATAAGAGAATAAATACAATACAAATATGTTCCCAAGCTCCAACTTGGTTTTGATGAGGCTTTGACCTCGAGGGCTTCGACCTTATCTATCCAAGGCACCAACATTGAGTTTAGGAGCACCAACTCCAAGGACACTAATCCTGTTGTTTTTTAGTATAGAAAATATTAAATGTACTTACTTGATTCAAGGGGCTCTTCACTTGTTTCAAGATAAGTTGCACTTCATTTGTTTGCTTTTTCCATCACTGTTGTACGGGATGACATGTTGAGTTACTGGTTGTTACTTATTTCCTCTATCCAAGTTATCACTGTATGCATTTTTATTAGAATCTGAAAGAATTTGCCTTCATTGTTTGTTATCACTTCCTTCACCTTGTGAATATTCAAAATACTTCATTGCATAAAAGTTCTTTGCAGGGGTGAGTTTCTATCCCATTGCAAAGACCCGAGAAGCTCAACTATGGAAGTTTGAAATATTGTCACGTTATAGAGACCAAACAACTGTTCCAACGAGGAACTGTTTTGTTGTTGTGACAAAGACTGAGGAGTTGTGTCAAACTTTAATTAACGCGGTTATGATAGAGACCGAAGCTGTGCCATCGAGGAAAAACGCTTCTATGATCATTCAAACAAGAAACAAAGATGGTGAACCTGTGGAACTATGCAAATGAGAAATTGCGGAACCTGGAAAATGAAGAAATTCCTTTTTCCAGTTGTCTAGCTGTTCACGAGATGTGAACACGTTTTCCTATTTTATTTAGTTATCTACTTAACTTTTGTGATTTACTCCGCATTCCTTGTTCCGTCCTCAAAAATCAAATCACACACACACACACACACACACACACACACACACAAAATATATATATTATATATATATATATATATATATTATATATATATATATATATATAATATATATACAATAGAAATCGTGTTTTTTTATGTAGACGACTAGTTGCTGGAATGGGAGCCGACATATGTTTTGGTGAATACAATATATAATTCGTTCAACGTAATGCAGTGGTGGATGTCTGCTGACGTGAGTTGTGTGGGGACCATAACAAAAATCATAGTGTTGGATGTCGGGACTGCCAACGTGGTTTAAACCGTCAAGATATGGTTGACCATGACCGCCAAGATGAGGGGACCACTGAGGTTATATAACCAGTCGATAAATTGGACACAATGAAGACCATATGTATTTATGTGAGATTAAGTTTAATATAGAGTTTTATTATATATGCCAAAATATTATTATATTATATATATGATTGTCATATATAAACTACAACACAACCAGTTATCTTACTTGGAGCAATTGACGACTACGTTATCTCCAATAGTTTTATTATAGTCTGCTGACGTGAGTTGTGTGGGGACCATAACAAAAATCGTAGTGTTGGATGTGGGGACTGCCAATGTGGTTTAAACCGTCAAGATATGGTTGACCATGACCGCCAAGATGAGGGGACCACTGAGGTTATATAACCAGTCGATAAATTGGACACAATGAAGACCATATGTATTTATGTGAGATTAAGTTTAATATAGAGTTTTATTATATATGCCAAAATATTATTATATTATATATACGATTGTCATATATAAACTACAACACAACCAGTTATCTTACTTGGAGCAATTGACGACTGCGTTATCTCCAATAGTTACAATCTCCATATCTAGGTGCCAAGTTCTCATTTTTCAAACTCTTTCTTTTTCAGAGAAGCAAGATTTTGTGACTCAATTTAATATTTGGAATGATTTAATGATTTTAGGGATTTGTTATCAATAAAGGGTTTTTCATTACATTGTTAAATGTCTAGGGTTTCATAATGTTAGTTAGGCATCAAGGGTTTCCAAGATAACACTCCTAGGGTTTGTAATTAGGTTAGGGAAACATCATGTATCACAAGAATATTTGCAGTAAGAATATTTTCCATCTCGGCCAATGCCATATTGACATTAATGACAACCTAGATTAACAAGAGGCAGTAAGGTTGTGAAGCGAGATGATGGCTCCGGGCACTGCTGATGAAAATTGCGCAAGTCACTGAGTGATGGAGATGGGAAATCCATGTTGACAGTGATTGTCTATGAGGTTTGGCTTGGATGGAAGGAAAAATTGCTCAAATTTTGGGAGGGACAGTCTAGGTTGCAGGAAGGCAAGGTAGGCAGGATCTTCACAGTTTCCGGAACGAGCGGGCAATAGGAGCTAGAAGGTCAAATTTGCGCAATCTTCTGGAGGAACAGGTCGGGCTGCAAATAGGGCCAGTAGGCAAAGATTGCATAGTTTTTGGGAGGAACTACCCAGGATCCTGGCAACCAAAATTGTGCAATTCCCAGAGGGAACTGACATTTGGTTGCTTGGTCACTGGCTGCAGAAACTGTGCAATTCTTGGAGGGAACTGGCAGTCTGCTGCTAGGAGCTACTGGTGAGGGAAATTGCACTGAGGTCAGGAGGCCGACCTACTGATCATCTCTGCACAATTTTTGAGCTTAGTGGACTACTGGGAAGCAGAAGGCCTACTCATAAAAACTGTGCAATTTCTTGGATGAGCAGTCGGTCGACTATTGGGATGACTGACTGGGAAAAATGTGCAATTTTCTAAGGGAGACAGCTATGGGCATTTGGTGTCTTTCCGGCCTGTCTGCGCAATTTCCTCAGTCAGCTGAGCGAGTAAGGTTAGTGGCCTCTACACTTTGAGGGGAGTCAGTCCCGGGGTGACTGTCGGGTCCGATTGTCTGGGTAGTTAGCATGAAAGTTGATTAGATTGATTGCGGGCAATGCAGCTTGAAAAGACTTGCTTGGTTCTTTTGTGTTGCTCTAGATGACATTTGATCGTTCAATGGAGGGTTGATGGTTTGACTGATAGAGGGGAGTCCGGTCGTCAGAACTTTCAGCAAAATGAATAAGTGTGTGAATGAGCGAAAGATGCATATGTGATCATGTAAACACACACTCACATGACTCGACGACGGGATGACTCAAAACATCTAGACACACATGTTCAACATCACTGACTAACGGTGAAAGCAACAAGTGCAAAACTCGTGATTGACCATTCATTGATCGAGATGATGCTTGTGTGATAGTGAATGTGACTCTGTGTGTGAGTGCGACAAATGCTTTCATAGCGAACACAACAAGTACACACAAAGCGAAGACTTTGAGCATAACCAAAACATGGTTTCAAGCATGAAATAGACACCAACATGTGGAAACTTGGATGAAATGGACAAGCAAGGTGGATGAAAAGACTCCCACAAGTTCACGGAGTGAACTTGAGGGTGTGTATTCATAAAACAAAACTCTCAAGGGAGGCTCCAAAATTAGGTGCAAGACAAAATTTTGGAGGGTGGTTGTAGTCACTATAACACTAGGTGACACAATGGTAGAACTCCATCTTCTCTGTTTTGATTCATTACTAGCATAGGGCCTTGGTATTTCAGGAAGTTTTGAATAGATGTGTGGGTTACTCCAAATTCCCCACTTACCCCATGGACTTACATGGTCTAGCCTTTTCCAACTCAGTCAAAGTTATGCTTGATCTCAGTGTTTCAAATTTGGGAAGGGTAGTTTAGCTCGCGAGTTGAAGATTTTCAGAGTATAATTTTTCATCTCTGGTGTTTCTCCACTACCGATAGGCCTGGATAGTACCTCGATAGAGTCATGCATTAACACACACATTTCGCCACTGCCATTGAGCCTAGTCAGTACGCCGGTGGAGTTGCATACTTCACTTCTTTGCGCAGGAACCCTTTCTCTTCTTTTGCCTTTTTATTTTTCAAGAGGACTGTGCATAGGCACTTATTTATTTTTGAGGTGGAAGAGGGATCCAAACTTATTGAGAGAAGAAGAGGTTTTTCCTTTAGAGAAGCATGTAAGACCTTTGACACATGTTTGCTCGTTTAGATTTTCCCTTTCTCTGTTTCTAATAGTTGGATGAGCTTGAACACACAGAGCAGAAGGTTGAGTACAGTCAATGGGGCTTCGTAGTGAGGACATAGGTTCGTGGTTGGACCGAAAATTCCCTTGCAGATGGTTCGTATTTTCCATCAAGACTTCATCGATTGAAGGTTACAACCAATCACAGAGAATACAGACACAAGACTGGCCAAGTGTTGCAGTGTTACAAGTCTCTTCAAACTTCAGCCACATACTTTATTCAAAAGCCAGAACGTAGTAGTTGGAAACACTTATTTTTGGAAACAAAAATAGGAATATATCAAACAAACAAAATGAACGTGAAAAAAAATAGTAAGAAAAATCAAACAAGGTAAAAGAAAAGACAATAAGCAAAGCAAACAAGATGAAAACAACAAGCAGCGAGAAGACTATGTACATGGCACAGGCACAGACCGACCTACTGAAAATAATGCTTGAGATCTTGGTTGTTGACAGGAAGGTTGTCAATCCTCCCATCAAATTATTGCAAATGATACGTGTGTGGGCCAAGCTTCTTGTGGACTGTATTGATCCAGGTGGATGTTGGTGGCCACCCACCTATCCCATTTGGACCCCCACAATTGTCTCTTTCAGCATTTTCAGTTTCCTTAATTGTAGCACAACTTACTATTTTTAGCAGTTTTTCGGGTCCTGAACTTCCGGAGCCGTTTGAGGCCCTAAACGACGTTTTTTGGGGAATCCAGGGGCAACACAGGTCCATGGAACAGTGTTTCCCGTTCCAACAATGGTAGTTCTAGGATAGATCTTTCTAACGAGCTATCATACGCATCAAACGGAGATCGTATGCCAAAGTTACGACCCCGGGAAATTGATGTACCAATTTACCCAAAACGGGGCCCACAATTTGGCGTTTCATCTTCTAAAGGGTCGGTTTTGGAATGTGAAGGGTTTTCCATTGTTTCTCAATAATAAATAGGCCTTCGAGCCTCATTGTAACACAAGTTCGGAACATGTTCAGAAGACATGTAGCCGCACATCTCTTCTGCAGAGATAAGCTACCATCGTCCTAGCTGGTTATTGCCCAATTCCTGGTTGTTAAGATATTCGGTATTTTTCCATTAATGAAATGATAGTGTTATTTCCGCTGCATGCTCTTTATTTTATGGTTATCGCATCTCTTTATTTATGGTTATCTCTGTAATCTATTGCGTTCCTGTTTAAATCCGGATCAGTGGTATCAGAGCGATCTACTTTTCCCGGTTTTTCTTTGCATGTCCCCAACGAGGTCAGGATATAAGGAGTTAGGGCTTGAACTGGTCGAACCTTTGCAAGACCAGCCTCGAAAATCCCGACGGCCTTCCATGGCGGATGAGAAGAAAGACGAGGGGGCAGGAGATCCTATCAAAATCTTGCTCGAAGAAGCCCTCGAGCGGCAAAGGAACGCGATGATGGATAGCTTCGCACAGATCCTTCAGCGGCTACCTAGAGGTGACGCATCGGCTTCCAGCAGCGACTCTGGAAACGCCACGCCCTTTAAGGTACAAGTTAATTTTGAAATCCCCATCTTCGAGGGTAAAATAGACGCAGATGCCGTAGATAAATGGTTAAATCTGCTAGATGGGTATTTCTCTGTTCATGAATTTTCAAGTCGGGAAAAGATTGTTTTCGCTCTTCTCAAAGCAGCCCCCCACGTCAAGGACTGGTGGGAAACCTACTGCGAGCAGAAGGATGAAAGTATAGGCTCATTATTTTCAGCCGCACCCACTTGGAATGACTTTCGAGATGCCATCAAGGAGCAGTACTACCCTGTCAAAAGCTATGAGGACAAATACATCAAATGGACCACACTGCGGCAGGGACGAGACCAAGATGTTCCAGAGTTCACAAACATTTTTCATACCCTTCGCACACAGTTGGGTATCAAAGATTCTGAGCAGCATCTGGTGCTCAAATACCGCGGCTGCCTACACAGATACATCCAGGAAGAGATGGAGTTCTTGGACATCTCCTCACTCGGCACAGCGTACCGATACGATGTCAAAATCGAGCAAAAGTTCAAACAGAAGAAGAGAGACTTTGGATCTGCAAATCCGAAGCCCAAAGGACAAAACCAAGGCGGGGTGACCCAAGACAACCCGTCGAAGCCACAAGAAAAAGACAACACCACAAAGCCAAAGAAGGACACAGGAAAGTGGTGTGAGTTCCATAAGGGTCCCACTCATAACACAAGTGAGTGTCGGACCAAGCAGTCACTGGTTGCCGAGTTAAAGGCTTCCGAATCAGATGCATGTTCTGACCCTAAGCCAAAACCCGACAAGGGGAATGACAAAGGGAAGCAGATCATTGATGCGGATCCCAGTACCACTGTTGCCACTGCCAAAATCCAAAAGAATGAGCCCGAAGACCCAGAGGAGGGGGAGCATCTTTTCCACTCATAGATGTGGGTGAAGGGTTCGCCACTGCAATTTATTGTCGACAGTGGTAGCCAAAAGAACCTTATTTCAGCAGAGGTCGTGAAGCGGTTGGGCCTACCGACTACACCACACCCACAACCATACAATATTGGGTGGCTTCATGAAGGACGAGATCTCAAAGTTCGCCAACAGTGCCGCCTTCCCTACAACATCAAACCATTCACAGACGAGGTATTGTGTGATGTTACACCTCTGGATGTTTGCGATGTATTATTAGGACAACCATACTTGTGGAGGCGACATGCTGTGTATGAGTCAAGGCCTCGCGCTGTCATTATCTCTTTGAATAATTCATTATACAGGATACCGGAGGTAGCCCCACCTACCGCCACATCTTTGATCACTGCTAAGAAAGGCAGCAAGCTCATATCACAGACCAGGAAATTCATCTGTATGGTTCACTCCCAAAGTAAGGGGAAGATCGTTGCTACATCCATGACCCCCGCAAAGGGTTCCTCCACGCAGCAACAGCAGCAGAGGGATACAGTCATGACAGAACACAGGAACAACTTCTCCTCACCCACAAGGGTACCACACAAGTTTCAGGTGGGCGACAAAGTTTGGTTACATCTCCAGAAAGAACGCCTTACCAGAACCCATCAGAAACTCAGACCACTCCGACATGGTCCTTACACCAGTACCAAGGCTACGTGCAACAATGTTTTGAAGCACATCATTCCTCCATTCCTTCCCCTGCACCAAGTGTTCAATGTGGACCGTCGTCGACCATGCTTCCCACCATTACTGGACACATCAGAGATTGCAGGACAAGTTCAGCAGATGGAGGAACTCAACGCAATGGGGACCATTGCTTCCTAAGGGGGGAGGAAAGATCCAAGTGGATGTTGGTTGCCACCCACCTATCCATTTGGACCCCCACAATTGTCTCTTTCAACTTTTTCAGTTTCCTAAATTGTAGCACAATTTACTATTTTTAGCAGTTTTTTCTGGTCCTGAACTTCCGGAGCCGTTTTGAGGCCCTAAACAACGTTTTTTGCGAAACTTGGGGGCAAAATGGGTCCATGGACCGATGTTTCCATTCTCAAAGTGGTAGTTCTTGGATAGATCTTTCTAACGAGCTATAATACGCGTCAAATGGAGATTGTATGCCAAAGTTACGACCCTGGGAAATTGATGTACCAATTTACCCAAAACGGGGCCCACAATTTGGCGTTTCATCTTACAGGGTTAGGTTTTGGAATGTGAAGGGTTTTCCATTGTTTCTCAACTATAAATAGGCCTTCGAGCCTCATTGTAACAGAGTTCAGAACAGTTCAGAGGCATGTAGCAACCACATCTCTTCTCAAAGATAAGCTACCATCGCCCTAGCTGGTTTATTTCCATTTCTGTTTATAAGCATATTTCAGTGTTTTCCATTAATGAAATGAAGTATTATTTCCATTGCATCTTTGTGTATATGGTTATCTCTATATTTTGTTGCGTTCCTGTTTAAATCTGGATCAGTGGTATCAGAGGGGTCTGCTTTTTTCTCTGTTTTTTATTTGCATGTCCCCAACAAGGTTGGGATATAAGGAGTTAGGGCTTGAACTGGTCGAACCTTTGCAAGACCAGCCTCGCAAATCCCGACGACCTCCCATGGCAGATGAGAAGAAAGACGAGGGGCAGGAGATTCTATCAAAATCTTGCTCGAAGAAGCCCTTGAGCGGCAAAGGAACGCGATGATGGATAGCTTTGTGCAGATTCTTCATCGGCTACCCAGAGGTGATGCATCGGCTTCCAACAGCTACTCTGGAAATGCCACACCCTTTAAGGTATAAGTTAATTTTGAAAACCCCATCTTCGAGGGTAAAATAAATGCAGATGTTGTAGATAAATCGTTAAATCTGCGAGAGGGTTATCTTTCTGTTCATGAATTTTCAAGTCGGGAAAAGATTGTTTTCGCTCTTCTCAAAGCAGCCCCCCACGTCAAGGACTAGTGGGAAACCTACTGTGAGCATAAGGATGAAAGCACAGGCTCACTATTTTCAGCCACACCCACTTGGCATTCATTCCAAGATGCCTTCAAGGAGCAGTACTACCCTGTCAAAAGCTATGAGGACAAATACATGAAATGGAGCACACTATGGCAGGGACGAGACCAAGATGTGCCAGAGTTCACAAACATCTTTCATATCCTTCATACACAATTGGGTATCAAAGATTCTGAACTACGTCTGGTACTCAAATAAGGCGGTTGCCTACACCGATACATCCAGGAAGAGATGGAGTTCTTGAACATCTCCTCACTGAGCACAGCATACCGATACGCTGTCAAAATTGAGCAAAAGTTCAAACAGAAGAAGCGAGACTTTGGATCTGCAAAACCGAAGCCCAAAGGACAAAGCCAAGGTGGGGTGACCCAAGACATCCCCTTAAAGCCGCAAGAAAAGAACAACACCACAAAGCCAAAGAAGGACACAGGAAAGTGGTGTGAGTTCCATAAGAGTCCCACTCATAACAAAAGTGAGTGTCGGACCAAGCAATCGCTGGTGGCCGAGTTGAAGGCTTCTGAATCAGATGCATGTTCCAACCCTGAGCTAGAACCTGACAAGGGGAATCGCAAAGGGAAGCAGATCATTGATGCAGATCCCAGAGCCACTGTTGCGACCGCCAAGATCCAAAAGAATGAACCCGAAGAGCCAGAGGAGGGGGAACGTCTTTTCCACTCACAGATGTGGGTGAAGGGTTTGCCGCTGCATTTCATTGTCGATAGTGGCAGCCAAAAGAACCTCATTTCAGCAGAGGTCATGAAGTGGTTGGGCCTACCGACTACACCACACCCACAACTGTATAGTATAGGGTGGCTTCACGAAGGACGAGATCTCAAAGTTCGCCAACAGTGTCGCCTTCCCTACAGCATCAAGCCCTTCACAGACGAGGTATTGTGTGATGTTACACCTCTGGATGTTTGTGATGTACTATTAGGCCAGCCATACTTATGGAGGCGACATGCTGTGTATGAGTCAAGGCCTCGTGTTGACATTATTTCTTTGAATGATTCATTATACAGGATACCGGAGGTAGCCCCACCTACCACCACCTCTTTGATCACTGCTAAGAAAAGCAGCAAGCTCATCTCCCAGACCAGGAAATTCATCTGTATGGTTCACTCCCAAAGTAAGGTGAAGATCGTTGCTACATCCATGACCCCCGCAAAGGGTTCCTCCACACAGCAGCAACAACAAAGGGATACGGTCATGACAGAAAACATGAACACCTTCTCCTCACCCATAGGGGTACCACACAAGTTTCAGGTGGGCAACAAAGTCTGGTTGCATCGACATAAAGAACGCCTTACCAAAACCCATCAGAAGCTTAGACCACTCCGACAAGGTCCTTACAGCAGTACCAAGGTTATGGGGAATAATGCTTTGGAGCACATCATTACTCCATCCCTTCGCCTGCACCAAGTGTTCAATGTGGACCATCCTCAACCATGCTTCCCACGATTACTGGACACATCAGAGATTGCGGGACAAGTTCAGCAGATGGAGGAACTCAACACAATGGGGACCATTGCTTCCTAAGGGGGGAGGAATGATCCAGGTGGATGTTTGTGGCCACTCACCTATCCCATTTGGACCCCCGCAACTGTCTCTTTCAGTTTTTCAGTTTCCGTAATTGTAGCACAATTTACTATTTTTTAGCAGTTTTTTCGGGTCTTGAACTTTCGGAGCCGTTTTGAGGCCCTAAACGACGTTTTTTGGGAAATATGGGGACAACATGGGTCCATGGATCAATGTTTCCCTTCCCAAAGTGGTAGTTCTCGGATAGATATTTCTAATGAGCTATCATATGCGTCAAACGGAGATCGTATGCCAAAGTTACGACCCTGGGAAATTGATGTACCAATTTACCCAAAATGGGGCCCACAATTTGGTGTTTCATCTTCTAGGGTTAGGTTTTGGAATGTGAAGGGTTTTTCATTGTTTCTCAACAATAAATAAGCCTTCGAGCCTCATTGTAAAAGAGTTCAGAACAGTTCAGAGGCATGTAGCAACCACATCTCTTCTCAGAGATAAGCTACCATCGCCCTAGCTGGTTTATTTCCATTTCTGTTTGTAAGCATATTTCAGTATTTTCCATTAATGAAATGAAGTATTATTTCCACTGCATCTTTGTGTATATGGTTATCTCTGTATTTTTTTGGGTTCCTGTTTAAATCCAGATCAACAACATTCATAACTCATGAGGGTCATTATGAATTTTTGGTCATGCCTTTTGACCTTACTAATGCACCTTCAACATTTCAAGGTTTGATGAATTCCATTTTCAAACCTTTTCTTAGAAAATTTGTGTTAGTATTTTTTTATGATATACTAGTATACAACAAGTCTTGGAAGGATCATGTTGACAGGGTTCTAAAACTGTTGGAGGAGAAACAATTATATGAAAAAAAGTCCAAATGTTTCTTTGGAGTACAAAAGGTGGAATATTTGGGTCATATTGTATCTCTGAGAGTGTTAAGGTAGACCCTAAAAAGATTAAAGCCATTAAGGAATGGAAAATACCCACAACCATAAGGAATCTTCGAGGATTTCTTTGGTTGACAGGGTATTATCGTAAGTTTATTAAGAATTATGGGAGAATAGCGGCACCTCTAACATCATTATTGAAGAAAGATGCATTTTCTTGGAATCCAGAAGAAACTAAGGCCTTTGAAAATCTTAAAGAGCCAATGTGCCAAGCACTGGTCTTAGCTACACCAGACTTCACAAAAACCTTTATTGTGGAATGTGATGCCTCAAGAAATGGAATTGGTGTTATTTAAATGCAATAAGGAAGACCCATTGCTTTTGAAAGTCATCCAATCAAAGGAAATTATTTACACAAACCTATTTATGAGAAGGGAATGTTGGCAATACTAAATGAACTAAAGCAATGGTGACCTTACCTAATTGGAAGACACTTCAAGGTAAAAACATATCATGACGGGCTTAAATACTTTTTAGAACAAAGATTATCTTCAAAAGAGAACCAAAAATGGGTCATAAAGATGTCGGGTTATGACTTTGAAATCATCGAAAAAAAAGGGAAGCAAAATGTTGTTGCAGATGCACTCTCAAGAAAGGATGAGTATCTGGAAGGATTTATGTGTCATTTCTATTATCCAACTAGATTAGATAACCAAAACAAGGGATGAATAGAAGAATGATGAAGAAGTGTGGATGCTCATTCAACAGTTGCAGCAAGATCCCAATATATCTTATACATTTAGCTAAAATGATTCATTATGGTACAATGATCACTTATATATTTGTAAGAATTCCAAACGCATACAAAATATTCTTTCGGAATTGCACACCTCTCCCTTAGGATGGCACTCACGATTTTTAAAAACTTACCACAGGGTCAAGAAGGAATTTTTTGGGAAGGCCTTAAATATGATATTCAAAAGTTTGTGGAAGAATGTTTGGTTTACCAATAAAATTAAGTTGAGACAATTAAGACCTTGGGTCTATTACAAGATTTAGTCATTCCAAGTCAACGTTGGGAGGAGGTTTCAATGGATTTTATCACATGTTTACCCAAGTCTGAAGGAAAGAGTTTAATCATGGTGGTAGTTGATAGACTTACCAAGTATGCACATTCTTTTGCATTATCTCATCCATTTAAATCCAATACAGTTACTAATGCATTTATGGAAACAATTAAAAAGTTACATGGAAACCCAAATATTATTGTAAGAGATAGAGATCCCATTTTCACTGAAAATTTTTGGACAAAATTATTTTCTTATATGGGTACTCAATTAGCTCATATCTCATATTATCATCATCAATCTGATGGAAAAACAGAGATAGTGAAAAAATGTTTGGAAGGATATATTCGTTGCTTTGTATATGATAAACAAACACAATGGGTCAAGTGGTTACCTTTGGTTGAATGGTGGTATAACACTTCCTTCCATACTACAGCAAAAATTACCCCATTTATGGAACTTTATGGATATCATCCACCATCCATCACATCATATTTAAGAGAAAAGTCTAAGGTTCAAGCAGTGGAAGATCACATTGAGCATCAACAAAAAGTTCTCCAACTCTTAAAGGATAACATCACTTTGGCGCAGAATCGAACGAAACAATAGGCAGATCAACATCGTAGCGAAATATGTTTTGATGTAGGTCACTAGGTATTTTTACAGCTACAACCATACAAAAAAATGTCCCTCAAGCAAGTTAAGAAGGATAATAAATTATGACCAAAGTATTATGGTCCTTACAAGGTGTTGCAAAACATTGGTACTATGGGATACAAATTGGAGCTTCCTGCATCTTCCTGAGTGCACCCAGTTTTCCATGTTTCACGCTTAAAGAAGGTTATAGGTGACAAGTTATCAGTTCAAACAATATTGTCAAAACTTAACAAGGAAGGAAAAATAATATTGGAACCTAAAGTAGTCACAGAAATAAGAACCCGACAGCTACGAAATCGATCAATTTCAAAGTATCTCATCAAGTGGAAGAACTTACTAGCTGAATATTCCACATGGGAGGATGAGAATTTTATACGGAAGCATCCAAAACTACTCAAACATTGGGGACAACAATTTTTTGAAGGACAGGGGCATGTTAGTCCCTATACTAGCCCCTTATTGTTATTAGTGCAACCCCCTTATTGTATTGTTGTGTCCTTACAATATTATTGTTATGTAGGCTATAATTATATTATGACCCCTTAGACTCCTATATATAAAAAGGAGGCCTTGTCATTTGTATCATCCAAGAATTGATCATTTGTGTAATGTAAAGGAGGTTTCCTCCTCGAAGAGGCTAAGTGTGAAGTCATTTCTCTATCTCTTCTTCTATTTTGTGAGATGTTTGCATAACACTCCATTTGTGCAAAGGAGTGTATCACCTAAGGTGAACCAGAACAATTAGAATAAATAAGGGATCAAAATTAGTATTAGAGAACCATGTTTTTCGTGATATCATTTACAACATTAACCATCTTATTACTCCACGCAACTACATTAAAACCAAAACATGCATTCAAAAAAGATAAATAGAGACATCATTTACTTAAAAGAGAGAAGAAATTTTAAAAGGGGACCATGCAATCTTTGAATCAAGCAACATAGGATTTCCCATAACTCCTTTCATATTTCCCATCCATTATATCAAGGATTAGGAAAATTGTGTGATCTTCTCAGATAAAATATTACTCCTGATCTTATAATATATGAAACAAGACTTCTTATTAGGAAACATTGATAATACTGAGAGAGTGGGGGAGGTGAATCAGTATTAAGGTTAATTTTTACTTCTTTATGCCAGTATACTTTTCTTATTTAAACTTCGCATCTAACCATATAACCAAAAAAGTTATATAATATGGAAGCAACATAAACTCAACACACAAGCAAACAAACCATAACCATCATACACATAGACACAAGGTTTTTCACGTGGAAACCCTTTCAAGAAAAAACCACAAAGCTTGTTGTTTTTATTGATGTAAATTAAGAGCACCCACTCTATTACATCAATTTTTTTTTGTGAGAACCCACTCACAGGAAGCACCAAATCACTTTGATTGTTTTCTAGCACCAACTAGCAGGAAGCACCAACTCCCTCTATTTGTAAACGCATGTCCATCTTACTAAAGCACCACTTGAGGAACCAACCTCATGGATTTGTTGCAAGCACCAACTTTCAGCTCCTTGGATTTATGCAAGCACCAACTTGCAGGACGCACAAGCCCCCAAGCCTTCCCATGCTCCACTAGAGATGGAAGCACCAACTTCCTATTTTTCAGGCACAAACCCACATTCAAATAAGAACTAGTTGTTCTCTATAGTTTGGCAACAACTTTGCCTGATAATAGCTCCTAGTTTCTTCTCACTCTGTTGCACTTTGCAACTCTCTAAAACACTCTTCAGCAACCCTATGATCTTCTTATCATCAACAGTGATCTAAATTTAAATATGAATGCAAAAAATTACAGATATAACCATAAACATAGAGATGTAACAAAAATAAAACTTCATTTCATTAATATCAAAGAACTGAAATATGCTTGCATACAGAATGGAAATAAACTAGCTCGGGTGATGGTAGCTTATCTCTGATAAGAGATGTGGTGGCTACATGCCTATGAACTGTGTTAAAATGAGACTTGAAGGTCTATTTATTATTGAGAAGCAATGGAAACCCCAAACATCCAAAAACCTAACCCTAGGAGATGAAACACCAAACTGTGGGCCCTGTTGGGGTAAATTGGTACATCAGTTTCCTGGGGTTGTAACTTTGGCATACGATCTCCGTTTGATGTACACGATACCTCATTAGAAAGATATATATGAGGAATACAACTGTCGACAAAAAATATTGAGCTAAAAACTCATATTCGCCATTAGTGATTTTCCAAAAAACGTTATTTAGGGCCTCAAAATGACTATGGAAGTTCAAGACCTCAAAAACTTCCAAAAATAGTAAATTATGCTACTATTAAGGAAACTTAAAAAATGAAAGAAACAATGGTGGGGGTCCAAGTGGAATAGGTGGGTGGCCACCAATATCCACCTGGATCATTCCTCCCCCCTTAGGAAGCAATGGTCCCCATTGCGTTGAGTTCCTCCATGAGATGAGGAAACTTCTGCTGAACTTTGTCCTTGGTGAGCCACTTTCCCTCGTGAAGGAGTTGGCTTGCTTTGACAACTCGATATAGTTGGATCCTTTTCTGTAGGGTCTTCTTGATATGTGATTTGATCAGTTGTGGATTGTTCCATGTAGTCTGGGTTTAACTTTGTTGGTGTGAGTTGTTCTGCAATATCGGATGTGTCTAACAATGGTGGAAAGTAGGGCCGAAGGCGATCCACATTGAACATTGGTTGCAGACCAAGGAATGGTAGAATACTGAGCTCGAAGGCATTTTTCCCTAATACCTTGGTGATGGTTTAAGACCCATATCATAGCAGGAAAAAATTGTAGTGGGGCCCAATGAGGCGCTTCTTCTGCAAATGTAGCTAAACTTTGTCGCCCACTTGGAACTTGTGTGACACTCGATGTTGATCATGTTGTTTCTTGTACTTAGCCAATCATTGGCTCTGTCCAATATGTCATGGACCTATTGGTGGATGTGTTGAATGTGCTCAATGAAATTGTTTGCCTTGTCGGCTTCAGATTGAACATGAGCTGAATCTTCTTGAATAACTGCAAAAGGTATGACCACATCAATTGGACATAGTGGTTGGAATCCCAAGCCCACCTAAAAACGTTTGTGGCTAGTCAGGCTCTAGAGAGCCCGGTTATAGTTGTGTTGGAAATAGGGAGGCTCTCATGCTATGTGCATGGATGCTTTGAGTTGTACATGTGTAAAATGTGTACGATCATCATGTTAATGACCTATGTCTGGCCATCAATTTGGGGATGGAAAGTTGTGGACTTAGCGAGCTTGATGTCCAACATCGACCAAAGACTGGACCAAAATGTACTAAGGAACCTGTTGTCCCAATCTAAGATGATAGACTGTTGGATCCCAAAGTGTACCCACACTCGTTCAAAGAAGAGTTTAGTAGTGGCTTCTACTGTGATATTCTTCTTGGAGGCCAGCATAATGTCCATCTTCGGGAATTTTTCAATGACCACAAAAACAAAATCCTTGCCATGCTTAGTAGAAGGAAGGCCTGACATGTAATCCATGGATATGGATTGCCAAGGTCAACTAGCGGTAGGCAGCGAAGTATAGAGGCCTTGCTTCTTGATGGTTGGTTTTGAAATTATGCAGGAAACGCAATATCTAATATACTTCCCAACATCCTGTCGAAGATTTAGCCAATAGAACTATTTTTATAGTACTGCCACTATTTTCTCAACCCTGAAATTCCCAACAACTCGACTATAGTGTGCTTCCCAAATAATCTTGGCACGCTCAATTGAAGGAAGACAAAGGTGTCCCGAGCGGCAAAACCGTGCATCTTGGAGGTGAAAATATGGAATTTTCTGACTCTCCAAGAGTGTGTGGTATGTGTGGCCAAATTCTCGATTGCTTTTGTAGAGAAGTGGCCAATCAGAAGTCTCGTGCCCACAAGAGGTTATCACGGTGGTTAACGCCATGCTTAGTGGGCATCTGAGGAAGTTTGCAACATTATTGGTGTTTCCCTTCTTGTACTTGATATTAAAATGGAACTATTGCATGTATGTGGACCAATTTTGATGGCGATCATTCTGCAACTTCCCTTACATCCGTATGAACTACAACAGTCAGTGGTATGTGTGGATTATTGTTTCCTTCCCCAAAATGTAATGCATCCATTGTTTGCAGCACTACACAATGGAATACATCTCTTTTTCACAAGTGGGATACTTCCGTATTTAGTTTGAAAGTGTCTCACTGTGATATGCCATTGGATGCCCCTGTTGAGTAAGGACTACCCCAATAGGATAGTCAAAGGCATCTATCTTGATCTCAAGTGGTTGATGCAAGTCTGGTATTGTGAGCATTGTTGCAGAGAAGAGGCGATGTTTCAACTCTACAAATGCCTTCTGTTGAGATTCAAACCAAAGTAGTTTTTCTTTTGCTTTTCCCTTAGTGACTTGAGTCAAGGTAAAAGTGATATGAGAGAACCCCAACATGAGCATGTAGTAGAAATTGTCAATACCCAGAAAGTTGCGGAGCTCTATCAGAGTGGTTGGGGCTGGCCAATCTCGAATGACTTGGATCTTGGTTGATCCACATGCACCCCCCGTTCATCAATAATGTACACCAGATATTGAACCTAGGTCATGCCAAAAGTGCATTTCTCTTAATTGGCACACAATTTGTGCTGCTGTAGTGTTTGGAGAACTTGTCAGATGTGGTGGAGGTGCTCTTCCCAACTTTAGTTGAAGATTAGGATGTCATCCAAGTATACCACTACAAATGAGTTGATGAATGGTTGCAAGATGTCATCCATCAGCCTCATGAAGGATGCAAGAGCATTCGTCAACCTGAAAGGCATAACCAACCATTCTAAAAGGCCCTCCTTGGCTTTGAAGGCAATCTTCCACACATCAGAGGGATGGATTGCTACCTGTTGATATCTGAACTTCAAGTCGATCTTGCTGAAATATTTTCCCCCTTGAGTTGGTCCAGAAGGTCATCAACCTGTGGGGTCAAGTACATGTTCGGGACAGTGATCTTGTTCAATGCTTGATAGTCAATACAGAGTCTCCAAGTCCCATCCTTCTTTTGTACCAACACGATCGGTCTCCCACAGGGTGATGAACTCGGCTGGATGTGACCTTTCTGCAATAGCTCCTTAATCTGCCTCTTGACTTCATCGTTCTCCATAACAAAGCACTGATAGATTGGTCCATTGGGCAGTGACGCACGTGGGTTTAGATCAATGGAGTGCTTGACCCGACATTGCAGAGGCACCCTTGTGGGGGAGGTAAAGATGTCCTTGTACTCCTCCATAACCTTGTCCATATTTTTTTGTCATGCAGAGGGGACCTGTCGGGAGGTTGTGTCTATTAGCACCTAAATCCGCCTTAGGCTGAAGGAAGACAAAATTCAGGGTAACCACAAACCACGCTCAGTCTGGTAGCTAGCCCTACCAGAACAGGAGAGGGCTCTATCTGAGTCACGCTCAGCGAATAAGTAAACGAAATGGTCTGAGATGACTTACAGTGAAATATTGATCTTAGGCTAGTAAGAAAATATGGATACAAGAAGCATTTTTTTATGAATGACTGAGTTTCTAGGATGGTATGGGACCAACGAACAACAATAAGCAGAGAATTTAATAGAAAGGCACAGATTACTTCGTGAGGCAAGATAGGCAGAAAGTCTAGCAATTTAGTTTGAAATAACACGGAATGGAGAGATTTCTTAGGTGGGTGAAAAGGGCATAAGTACATGAATCCTTTTCAACAGAAGAAAAACACACAGCGTGAAACTTTCCCACAGGTAGAGCAATAAAAATGAATTCTACCTTATCTTACTCAGAACATTTCACTGGAAATGAATATGAATGAACTATGAAACATAACAAAATATATATGAGACATAAGGAAAAACACATTTTCTACACTCACAACCACATGAATCTCACGAAACAAAGCCACTACCTTTCATTAATCCTCTGTCAAAATATACAATGAAGAAACAGAGTTTCTTTCCCACAGTCTCCCAGAAATTACAAGCCAACCAACACTTTGCAAATGGTTTGCATACAATAAATAGACTATGCCATGAGGAAATAGAATTACCAAGCATTGGGGAGTTTCTCAAATCATTACAAAATGGAGATGGAAAGCTAACCATTAGCTACAAGTGTAGCGTTTCAAAAATGACAAATGGCTTGGGTGATCGCTTGCCTTCCGTTGCCACTTGGATAGAAGAAAAACTCTTTAAACTTTGCCTTAGTTGCCAAAAAAAGTGAAGTGTAGATGAGCGGGCCCACTTGGAGAAAGTCGTGAATCTAAATGTTGCGAAACGGAAGAGATTTGGCCTTTTTCTCTATATGCACCGCGCCCAAATCTATACGCACCACGCCACTTTGGAGGCTATTTTGAGGTACCTGCAGGAGTCCAAATTGTGCCCAAGTGTGCTTGTTGGAAAGCCTAGCCTGTCTAATTTCCAACCCAAGTGGAATTTATGAATTTGGTGCTCATTTTCCCCTCCAAATCTTGATTCTCCCAAGACTGCTTCCTGTGTGTCAAAATAGGGGCAGAGAGGTAATTTTTTGAGTGTTTTTGACCTCCTGGAGACTAAAATCATGCCCAAATTTCTTGTCCATAAACCAGTAGTCGTGATTTTGTATGCTGAATCTGAAAATGCAAACCATTTTCAATTTGGAGCTCCCAATCCTAAGCGTTGCGCCAGTGGCGCGGCGCACAGGGAGAAAATCCCTATTTTGTGCCCAAAAAATTGTCAAGTGGCCAAAAATGCCCGAAAATGCTCCAAATTTCTTGGCCATGTACCATCAATCATTATTTTTAATGCTGAATCCAAAAATGTAAACTTTTTGTGATTTGGACCTCCCAATCCTAAGCACCGTGCCCAAAGCTATATGCGATGTGCCTTTTTGCAGGAAGCTTTTGGAGGCCTTCCCGGTGTCCAAATTGGGTACAGAATAGCTCGTTAGAAAGGTATTTGAGTCTAACTTCCAACCCAATCAGAATTGTTTAATTTGGAGTTCATTTTCCCTGTCAAAAATCAAATCTTACAAGACTGGTAAAAATGTGCCAGATGAGGCTGCCTCAAGGCAGAGTGCTGTTGCAGTCAACTTTTGAATGCCTTCCTCAACTATAGATTGAGCTTATGATAGCTCATGGGAAATATATTTGTGTCTAGTTATCATCTAACTCATCAAGAAAGTCATTTGGCCAACCAAGCTAGGAGAAATCTTGATTTTCCCAAGGTCACTTCAGAGGTGTATCAATTCTCCCAAGGCGATTGTAGTTTTCACATTTCTCTAAAACCATGACACCTGTGTAAAAAGTGAAGGGGGTTTTTCTTCCTTGGTCTATTTTCGAAAAAAACCTCTCTCAAGTTTCCCAAATTCGTCTTTTATTACTTAGAAACATCATTTTAGTGAAACCTATCCCGATGTGTGGGACCAGGGATTTGCCGAAATGAAGCGAAATGAAGGGGATAGGGGGCTTCTAAATTCTTGAGAAAAAATTTGGAAGTGGGGAGGGATATTAAAAAGTAGGGGAAACTGTAATCTCAGAAATTGAGTGAGGGGAAGGGGTCCAAAAAGGAAAAACATAGGCCTAGCCTAGAAAATTGCCAAGTTGTAGCAAGAAACTAGGGTTTGTGCGAAAATGAGGAATTTGGGGGATTTTAGTGGTGGGAAGTGTTTAATAAGGTACATTATGGATAGGGGAAGCTGTAAACATCAAGATACAAGTTTTTCTGATGATTTGACCATCCAAGAGAAATTAGCTTCAAAACCCTAAGAGAGGGAAATGAACCTTGCCTAGGCGCAACTAAAGCATGATCAAGGTGTAAAATGACCCAGTGGAACTTGACATGATGATTAAAACCCTTTGAATGATGGTACACCCATTTGAATGGTGACATGGAATGTCATTTGGACAACTTTGACAAGGGTAAAATCAAACACTAGACCTAATGCCTAGTGACCAAATTTTGTTTGAAGACTCATTGAAATGACAAAATTTGACCTTGACACGTTAAAGTCACTTTGTAAGAGCATGTTTGATCACTGGAGGAAGGCTGAAAAGACACTGGAGGTGCCAAGAACTAGAGATATTTGGGTGAGCAGACAATGCCTTTGTCCATTGGGCTATGGAGCCATTATTTCGACAAACCACACAAGGCTCTGACTCGTTTATTGACTCAGACCGACTTAATTATGGAACCAACATGACTGAAAAACTGACTCAATGTAAAAGCAAATGACTCATGACTGACTTAACTAAACAATAACTTACAAAACTTGTTTCAATGGCAGCAGTCCATCAAGATTCGAGGGTTTCAAATCATGATGACAGCCACCTGCGTACTAATGCAATATGTACAATCATGTGTAATGTGTCTTCCAATGTAACCAATCAAGTAGATGCCTCCTTGATTGATTCTTCTGATCAGATCTTCTGGTCAACAATAGATGCCGGTAACTGGGCTTCCAAAAACATAATTGACCATGATCTCCTTCATCACTAAATACTGCAATAATCACCTTCACTGTTGACTGCAACAAATCTGCCATTGGATCCTGAAAACATGAAGATTGACCTCTTGCTGGAAAATCAAGGTATTTTTTTCTCTTTATTCTAGTCTTTCTTCATAAATAAGAGTATGTTCAAAAAATTCTGAACAAGTGGATGAACAAATCTCCTTTTCAAAGAACATTTCAAAACATGAGACATATGAGGAGGAATCTGAAAGGGAATCCTAAATGGTCTGATCTTCTGAAGTCTGAATATATGGTAGGTCATCTTCATACGATATGATAGCCAGATTCTCATTACATTCATCACATTCATCAAACATTAGAAAAGCAACTTCAGATGTTTCTTGAAACCTAACAATAACATTTCTATCATCTACCATAAATTCATCCAGAGGAACTTCCTCACTTGCTTGGGCAAAGATCTCATCTTGTTGTTCATGATCTAACTGGATTACCTCTTCATGAAGACTGTGTTCTCATGACATGAGAACGTTTGGATCC
The DNA here is from genome assembly GCA_000404065.3 of Pinus taeda. Taxonomy (NCBI): domain Eukaryota; kingdom Viridiplantae; phylum Streptophyta; class Pinopsida; order Pinales; family Pinaceae; genus Pinus; species Pinus taeda. The sequence continues at coordinate 32,742 of APFE030239729.1, read as the reverse complement.
AAAACTCTGTCTTTTTCATCCCAGATGATTTCAGCAGCAGAGTTCTCTTTCATGGGACTTAGTACAAGGTTTTCTTGGTCATCACAATCTGAATCTACATCTGAAACAATTGTCTTAACATTATCACATTCTGAATTTGAAACTTGATTTCTCTGCATGTTGTCTTCTTCTATGGACAAATCTGAAACGACACTTTTTCTTTCATCACTTTCAGCCATATGGAACTCTTCAACCTGCTTATCTATAAAGCTGTTCACCGGACTGTCATCCTTTTCAAAAGAGGAAGAAGTTTCACCAACACTTTCTTGACCATGTGTGCACTGCAAATCCGCTTTAGCTTGAGCTGGAACATAACCGTGCAAGAGTTGATCTATCTCGTCTTCAGACAAAGGAGATAAGACCTTCTGTTTCCTTTTTCTCAAACAATGATTGTCTTCATTAATTTCAAGTGAACGTGTATATAAATATTCCTCATATTGCTGATCCATTTCATGTAATTCCTGTTGACTGTCAAGATGCAAAATTCTTTCATCTTCCACCGTCCTATAATATTGATCATGCTGGAAATTTTCATGATCGTCTTTACGGTGCTGAAAGAGATTTTCATACAGGGCTTCCATGATCTCATCATCCATAAAATTATCATCCTCATAGTATTTTTCAAGGCTTTCAATAAAAGTAGAAGCATGTTTGCAACAGTCATGAACTAGATTCAATGATGCATAAGAGTCTTTATATCTTTCAATGAACAGGGCATGAAAATCCTTTAAACAGTAAATACAAGCAGCGGGCAAATTTTCATACCAAGATTGGGCTTCACCTTCCAGAGTGGCTAGGAATATCTTCATCAGGCAATCTTCGGGAAAATCAACTTTCAACTTGCGAATATGCATGTGAAATCTGACTAGATGTAAAGCAGCATCCTTCTTACCATCATCTTTAAATGTAGGCAGATTCCTTGACCAATCTACCTTCAGAATTTTATTTGGAAATCCTGGAATGTGATCTCGGCTCATGGGATCGTATCTTCTTGCAATCCGCTCCATTTTAAAAAATCTCAAAGCTACTGATCCCTCTGCAATGGAGTCACCATGAAGCACCGGTTGCTAGATTCTTCAGTGAAAGGAGTTGCCAGGTGAATGATTTCAACCGTCTTTTGTCTGATCGTTTCCCACCATCAACCATCAGATCTGAACTTGAGATATTAACTGGGGCAAAGACAATCTACAAGAAAACCATTTTGTTCCCTAGTGGAGTTGCCACTATGTTAGCACCTAAATCCGCCTTAGGCTGAAGGAAGGAAAAATTCAGGGTAACCACAAACCACGCTCAGTCTGGTAGCTAGCCTTACCAGAACAGGAGAGGGCTCTCTCCGAGTCACGCTCAGCGAATAAGTAAACGAAATGGTCTGAGATGACTTACAGTGAAATATTGATCTTAGGCTAGTAAGTAAATATGGATACAAGAAGCAATGTTTTATGAATGACTGAGTTTCTGGGATGGTATAGGACCAACGGACAATAATGAGCAGAGAATTTAATACAAAGGCACATATTACTTCATGAGGCAAGACAGGCGGAAAGTCTAGCAATTTAGTTTGAAATAACATGGAATGGAGAGATTTCTTAGGAGGGTTAAAAGGGGCGTAAGTACATGAATCCTTTTCAATAAAAGAAAAACACACAGCGTGAAACTTTCCCACAGGCAGAGCAATAAAAATGAATTCTACCTTATCTTACTCAGAAAATTTCACTGGAAATGAATATGAATGAACTATGAAACATAATGAAATACATATGAGACATAAGGAAAAACACATTTGCTACACTCACAATGACATGAATCTCATGAAATAGAGTCGCTGCCTTTCATTAATCCTCTGCCAAAATATACAATGAAGAAACAAAGTTTCTTTCCCATAGTCTCCCAGAAATTACAAGCCAACCAACACTTTGCAAATGGTTTGCATACAATAAATAGAAAATTCCATGAGGAAATAGAATGACCAAGAGTTGGGGAGTTTCTCAAATCATTACAAAATGGAGATGGAAAGCCAACCATTAGCTACAGGTGTAGCGTTTCAAAAATGACAAATGGCTTGGGTGACCGTTTGCCTTCCTTTTCCACTTGGATAGAAGCCAAACTCTTTAAAATTTGCCTTAGTTTCTGAAAAAATTGAAGTGTAGATGAGCAGGCCCACTTGGAGAAAGTCGTGAATCGAAATGTCGCGAAGCGGAAGAGATTTGACCTTTTTCTCTATATGCGTCGCGCCCAAATCTATACACGCCGTGCCACTTTGGAGGCTGTTTTGAGGCACCTACAGGAGTCCAAATTGTTCCCAAGTGTACTTGTTGGAAAGCTTGGCCTGCCTACTTTCCAACCCAAGTGGAATTTCTAAATTTGGTGCTCATTTGCCCCTCCCAAAATTCATTCTCCCAAGACTGCTTCCTGTGTGTCAAAATAGGGGCAGAGAGGTCATTTTTTGAGTGTTTTTAACCTCCTGGAGACTCAAATCATGCCAACATTTCTTTTCCATACACTGGTAGTCATGATTTTGCATTCTGAATTTGAAAATGCAAGCCATTTGCAATTTGGAGCTCCCAATCCTAAGCGTCGCGCCAGTGGGGCGACGCACAGGGAGAAAATCCCTATTTTGTGCCCAAAAATTTGTCAAGTGACCAAAAATGCCCCTAAAATGCTCCAAATTTCTTTTCCATGTACCATCAATCATGATTTTCATGCTGAATCCAAAAATGTAAACTTTTTTTGATTTGGACCTCCCAATCCTAAGCGTCGTGCCCAAAGCTATATGCACCACGCCTTTTTGCAGGAGCCTTTTGGAGGCCTTTCCGGTGTCCAAATTGGGTTCAAGATAGCTCGTTGGAAAGGTATTTGAGTCTACCTTGCAACCCAACTATAATTTGGTAATTTGGAGTTGATTGGCCTTGTCAAAAATAAAATATCCCAAGACTTACCAAAATGTGCTAGATGAGGCTGCCTCAAGGCAGAGTGCTGTTGCAGTCAACTTTTGAAGGCCTTACTCAACTCTAGATTGAGCTCATGATAGCTCATTAGAAATATATTTGTGTATAGTTATCATCTGACTCATCAAAAAAGTCATTTGGCCAACCAAGCTAGGAGAAAACTTGATTTTCCCAAGGTCACTTCAGAGGTGTATCAATTCTGCCAAGTCGATTGTATTTTTGACATTTCTCTAAAACCATGACACTTGTGTAAAAAGTGAAGGAGGTTTTTCTTACCTGGTCTGTTGTGGAAAACAACCTCTCTCAATTTTCCCAAATTCGTCTTTTATTGCTCAAAATCATCATTTGAGTGAAACCTATCCCGATGTGTGGGACCAGGGATTTGGTGAAATGAAGTGAAATGAAGGGGATAGGGGGCTTCTAAATTCTTGAGAAAATTTTGAGAAGTGGGGAGGGATGTTAGAAAGTAGGGGAAAGTGGAATCTCAGAAATTGAGTGAGGGGAAGGGGTCCAAAAAGGCAAAACATAGGCATAGCCTAGAAAATTGTCAAGTTGTAGCAAGAAACTAGGGTTTGTGCGAAAATGAGGAATTTGGGGGATTTTAGTGGTGGGAAGTGTTTAATAAGGTACATTATGGATAGGGGAAGGTGTATGAACATAAGGATACAAGCTTTTCCAATGATTTTACCATCCAAGAGAAATTAGCTTCAAAACCCTAGGAGAGGGAAATGAACCTTGCCTAGGTGCAACTGAAGCATGATCAAGGTGTAAAATGACCCAGTGGAATTTGACATGATGATGAAAACCCTATGAATGATGGTGCACTCAGTTGAATGGTGACATGGAACGTCATTTGGACAACTTTGACAAGGGTAAAATCAAACCCTAGACCTAATGCCTAGTGACCAAATTTTGCTTGAAGACTCACTGAAATGACAAAATTTGACCTTGACACCTTAAAATCACTTTGTAAGAGCATGTTTGATCACTGGAGGAAGGCTGCAAAAATTGACACTAACAGTGTCCACCGTCTTCTTCTTTCCATGAGGACATATCGTTAGGAAAACAAATTTCCCGGTTTTGGAAATGACCTTACTACATTATTTTGTAATAACCGAAGTGATAGCGGTATGCAGTGCTACCTGCAGTATCCTATACAACTTATTTCCCAAGGTAATAATAACAATGCGAGGCATTGACTCATACATAACATGTCGCTTCCACAAGTATGGTTGGCCTAATAATACATCGCAAACATTAATAGGAGAAACATCACATAATATATCATCTATCAAGGCCTTGATGCCGTATGGAAGGCGAAACTACTAGCTGACACAAAGATCTCATCCTTGTTGAAGCCACCCGATGGTGTATGGTTGTGGGTGTGATGTGGTCGGGAAGCCCAGCCACTTCACGACCTCTATTGAAATGAGGTTCATTTTTCTTCTGATGTCGACAATGAATTGTAGCAGGGAACCCTTTAGCCACATATGGGAGTGGAAGAGGCACTCCTCCTCCTCTGGATCTTTGGGTTTCTCCTTCTACATCTTCATGGTGGAAATGGTACCGTTGGGATCTGCATCGATAATCTATTTTCCTTTATCATTCCCCTTGTTGGGTTCTGACTCAGAGTCGAAACATGCATCTGATTCAGAAGCCTTCAACTCAGTCACCGGTAACTTCTTGACCTGACACTCACTTGTGTTGTGAGTGGAGATCTTATGCAACTCACACCGCTTTCTCGTGTCCTTCGTCAGCTTCATGGTGTTGTTCTTTGCTTATGGATTTGGTAGGTTGTCCTAGGCTGCCCCGCCTTGGCTTTGTCCTTTATTATGCAATTTGGAGGCACCTTTATCTTGCTTTGGATTTGCATATCGAAAGTCTCGCTTTTTCTGTTTAAGATTCTACTCAATATTGACAGCATATCTGTACGTCGTGTTGAACGAGGAGATGTCTAGGAACTCCATGTCATCTTGGATATACCTGTGTAGGTAGCCACAATACTTGAGTACCAAATGTTTCTCAGAATCCTTGATACCCAACTTCATGTGAAGGGTATTAAAAACATTGGTAAACTCCAACACGTCTTGGTCCCTTCCCTGTCGCGGTATGGTCCACTTAATGTATTTATCCTCATAGTTCCCGACAAGGTAGCACTGCTCCTTGATGGCATCCTAGAGCAAATTCCTAGTGGGTGCGGATGAAAATAGTGAGGGTGTACTTTCATCCTTCTACTCGCAGTAGCTTTCCCACGAGTCCTAAATGTAGGGGGCTACTTTGAGAAGAGAGAAAGTAATATTTTCCCGGCTAGAAAAATCATGAACATAAAAATATCCTTCTAGCTGATTTAACCATTTATCTATGACATCTGCATCTATTTGGACCTCAAGTATGGTAATTTCAAAGTTTACTTGTACCTTAAAAGGAGTGGCACCTCTAGAGTGGCTTCTAGATGTGGGTGCACCATCGATGGGAAACCGTTGAAGGATCTGGGAAAATTTATCCATCATCAAATTCCTTTGTTTCTCAAGGGCCTCCTTGAGCAATATTTTGATACGATATCCTGCTCCCTCGTCTTTGTTTTCTTCCCACATGGGTGGCCATCGGGGTTTGTGAGGCTGATCTTGCAAAGGTTCAACCAAATCGATCCCTAACTCCTTATACCCTGACCTCATTGGGGACATGCAAAGAAGGATCGAGAAAGAGCAGATGGCTCTAATACCACTGAATTGAATTCAAAAAGGAATGCAAAAAATTACATATATAACCATAAACACAAAGATCTAACAAAAATAAAACTTCGTTTTGTTAATATCAAAGAACTGAAATATGCTTACATATATAATGGAAATAAACTAGCTCAGGCGATGGTAGCTTATCTCTCATAAGAGATGTGGCATCTACATGCCTCTGAATTGTGTTACAATGAGGCTTGAAGGCCTATTTATTATTGAGAAACTATGGAAAACCCCAAACATCCAAAACCTAACCCTAGGAGATGAAACACCAAACTATGGGCCCCGTTGGGGTAAACTAGTACATCAACTTCCCAGGGTCATAACTTTAGCATACAATCTTCATTTGACACACATAACACCTCATTAGAAAGATATATCTAAGGGCTAGAACTGCTCATGATGAATAATGAGTTTAAAAACTCCTATTTGTTGTGAATGATTTTCCAAAAAAACATCGTTTAGGGCCTCAAAATGGCTTCGGAAGTCCAGGACTCGAAAAATAGCCAAAAATAGTAACTTGTGCTACAATTAAGGAAAATGAAAAACTGAAAGAAAAAATGGTGGGGGTCCAAGTTGAATAGGCAAGTGGCCACAATTTCCACCAGGATCAAGCAATCTCTTAACTCTCGGCCTCTCTACTCTCCACAACACATAGTCTGCTCTCAAACTTGCTTCACACAACATTGGCTCAAATCTCAGACTTCTTCTCTCTAAGGCACACACAACCTTATTCACATAGCTTGGGAAAATTCCACCTTTAACACAAAGTGCAACACTTTATCCTTTTGTCAACGCTCACAAGAAACTCCCGGCCTAACACACACACAGTATTTCTCTCCGGGTCAATTATTTTTTGCTTAGACACTTTCGGCCTTTACAGACAGAACTGGCTCTCACTTAGCCTTTCACCGTAGTGCACTCACTCAGAGATTTTTACTCTTAGCCTCTCAGACAACAATGCTGCATTCCCCACATTCTCAATCGATCTCTTGTGTTTTTTCGTCTGATTTCTCCTCAATCGATGTTGCCACACTATCTTGTCTCAACACTGCGCGTTTTACCTTGGCATGGTGCTGCATACTGTTGTCTACATCAGAATTGGTCTCTACCACTGCATTCACTTGAGAATGGGCCTCTAGCTATCTTCATTGTTTTCTTCATACTGATAATTAATTCTCAGTCCACCTACTTACTCTAGCTAGGAACAATCCTCTCTGCCTTCCATCCTCATATCAGTGATACTCTCCATGGCTGTTCAAGGCTCGTAGAGTTTGTTAGTACTCTAGCATGGCACCTCTGTACCCAGGCATGGTCTTTCTATGGACCATTGTCCTTGTTGCCTTGTTCTCAAAGATATTTGACAATCAACCTTCATCCTGTGACTACACCTCTATTCCGTACATTCACTCCTGCAGCTATTGACCCATACATCCTTAATAAACCTTTGTACTGCTACATTATCAAAGGATTTACACTACAGAGCACCATCAAAGCTTTTCCTCTATCAAAACTTTATTCATAAACAGACATGTGAAACCAGTGAATTCTAATCATTCTTGGCCCTTTTTGTTCTAGCCCCTTTTTCAAATTTCCCTTCATATGACCAAGGGCAGTGACCAGGTGCCATGTCCTGAGGTGCTAAGTCTTTTAGCGATGTGTAGGGAGCCTTTTTCCTTTGTTAAGGCTCTATGCCTTTGATCCTGTGTTTACTTCATCACCAGCACTAAACACTATTGGAGCCCCCTTATCAATGTTTTTCACTTGTTGCACATATGCCAACAACCATACATCGTCGATTGCCAACCTCTCATTTCCTAGCTCCCAGTTGCTTAGCCTTTGCCGCACATTTCTCACCACAAGGCTGGAGGTTGTGACCTAAGGCTTAACCTTAAGGAACTAAGGCCTATAGACTCCTCTTCGGGGGCCTTTTTCCCTTTATAAAGCAACATGCCCTTGGTTTCTTTAAGCCTTCGCGACCACCTTCTATCCCACATATCGACGAAATTTCATTGTGGCACATGAGCCAACCATTGAAAACCTCTGATCACCGATTGCGATAAGCCCCTCTATTCAACCCTAGCCCTTGGTTCCATATCACTTCGCTACTGCATGCTATCCCCCATGCTAGAGCCCTCTAATTGGCGATTTCCAAATGTGGCCAATGTGCCAACCATTGCAAACCTCCGATTGTCGATTGCCGAAGTGACGCCATCTCATGCCACGTGGCATCTTCTAACTAATGACACATGTCACTCAAATATGGCCCATTAGGCCATCCATAACCACCAAAATAGGCTGCCACATGTCCCTCCATACTGTGATGTCATGCTGACATAAGCAGCCACATGTCCCTTATCAGAACCAATCAGATCCTGCCACTTATCCTCATCAAAGCTCCTCCGATGCTACCATCTTTCCTTATCAAAGCCACTCAAATCCTACCACTTTTCCTTATCGAAGCTCCTCCGATGCTACCATCTATCCTTATTGGAACCAACCAGACTCTTCCATGTGTCCTCATCAGAACCCATCACTAGCTGCCATGTTTCCTTTATCAGACCCAATCAGATGCCTCCACATGTCCTCCTAGTGGAGAGAGAAAGAAGCCCGCCTATCCTCGTTTTGCATCACATTGCTTTGTATTTTTCCTTTTGGACTTCCTAGTGATTTAATAAAGGATGCCTCAATTCCTGGAATTTTAACTCAGTCGGCATTCACCGATTTGTGAATTCCCATTTGTTGTCTCATATGAAATCATCGATCGTTGATCTCTGATGCACCACTGTGTGCCGACTATCGAGACCTCCGATATGCGATATCACAAATTATATATTGCACATTACTATTGTGTTGCACCACTAATCCTCCAATCACTGATTTCAAGTCACTGAGACTTCCAATATGCGGGATCTCTAATTTCTAATCAGAAAATTTCATTCACTATGCGATGCACATTAGAACCTCTCATTGTTGATTGTCGAGACCTCCGATTGCCGATTGTCGGGACCTTGGATTGCCTATTTCCGAGACCTCCAATTATCGATTTCGAATCAATATCAGTGAATTTCACTTACAATGCTATGCACCTGGATCCTCCAATTTCCGATTTCCAGGATGGAAGACTGTCGCTGCTCCGATATGTGATATTCCTCCTTGCTTAAGGCTTTAAACCCATGAACTTTAGTAGGTCATAATGTTTGAACCATAAGTCCATTTTTGGACTTTCACATGTCGTTGGAAATCTATACCTGACAAATTTTGAAAGAATAGGATTCGATTAGCCTTTAATCCCACCCGCTACCTCAAAATATAGCTCCAAACTCACTTCCAATCTTCTACTCCTAAACTCTTTAGACAACTAGGAAACACACCCACAATGTGTCCTTAGCATGAGGCCTACAACAACCATGGACTTCCATCCTCGTCCATCATTGTAACCATCATTTGATGTCTTCTCCAATAAGTCTTCTACTGTGATGATTTTCTACATGAAACCCGCAGCTGCCAAGAGACTCCTCCTAAGCCATCACTATTAGCATTTGCTGCAACAAGAAACCAAGCTTGTCTGGTTTACATCAATGCCAACACTCCTGCCAACTAGTAGGTGAGGCAACTGCCCAACACAACTCCTAATCTTCACTATTGACATCAATACCAACACACCTACAAATGCCTTCTCAAGGCCGCTGGCCATGCACACAATGCCAATTGTCCAACACTTCTACGCAAATGCAGAGTCCTACAAGTAATTATCAACAACAATGGGAAACATATAGATCAAAGGTTCTCTATTTAGAAGATCTTGATTTGTCCCTATATATATTATCTTATAGCCTTGCTCGCTTGATTTGACCCTTGTATAAGTTACCTGTTCCCGCCTTTGATTTGGTCCCTTTTTGACAAAATCCTGGTGCCTTTTCCCTTTTTCTTATTGATTCCTTCAAAATTAACCCAACTTTCCTGTTTTGTGGGTACACTTTCCTATTTTTCTAGCTACTCAGATCCCAATATTTATTTTTTTGCCACATTCATGTTTCTGGTGACCTACATCTAGTGGATTTATCCATTCGTCCTCCACAACTTTTATGCAAACTTGTTTTCCATATTTCTCCAAAAAATGAAGGACCCAATAGGTTGTAAAGAAGCCCTAAGGTCATTAGAAGTTGAAACATCATGTCGGAAGTCTAAGAGTCATGATGATATGAATAGCCATGTCCTTAATTATAAAATAGGCTTCATTAGTCAAATAAAGGAATTTTTAACCTTGGCTTCTCCCATAAGTCATTAGAGAGATAGAGATAGTTCTTTTGGAGAGAAAGTAGTAGCTCTAACGCTCCACCATTGGAGCTAGTGGTGTTCATTGTACTCATGTATCTTGGAACGTTTTCTTAATACTTGAAGCCTATTCGGCCAACACATTTTCATGCATGGATTGTGGATGTTTTGAGACTATTATTTGTATGTTTTTGGTTTATGTTGGCATTACATGCACTCAATAAATTGAACTATTTTAGTCGCTTTGGTGCTCATCTTGTTGGAAGTGTGTTGTGGTGTTATAACAATCGTTGCATCAAAGTAAACTATTTCGCTTGATGACAAATGATTATTTTCCATCTGTATGCATGTGTCTCTAGCTAAGTAATACTATTATTATTCTTTTATAGGTTCATTTTAATTTCTTTTCAGTAAAATAACCTTGATACACTTACAATTGAACATTTCATAAGGCATACATTCTTTCTCACTCAAAAGTACATACATGCTACTCTTTTGCTAATTGTTTAAACCAAGGAAAATATTTAAGTAAAATTGTAGTAAGGTCATATCTCTAGATGGGAGCCCTATACCAAATGGTGTGAGGTGTAATTGGGACCACATATCGGGGAGATCCCCTATATGTTGGCAGGTCTAGCACTATCAACATTCTGGTGCTAGGAGGGTCACCACCTTTTTCTAGCTGAAAATTCATCTCATCCTAACAATTCATCTTCCGTGTAAGGCAGTAATGCACTGAGTTCCATTCCAACTCATACTCCTAAAATAGGAGGGTCTTCTCATCCTAATATGGAATAGACTTTTGAATTTACTTACAATCATCTCTCAAAAATTCAGCCTATTACTCATCAGTTTGTGAAAGCTTTTGAATTACTTACTATTGTTCATAATCTTCCTTGTACTCCAAAACAGAAAGGAATAAATCATATTGGTGTATTGGTTTTATCAGTGGAAGATTTGTTTTTTTCCACCCTTGAGGAGTTAGCAAAACCTTTAGAAGAAACAATTCAACAAGGGGACCTTCCATCTGTTGGGGAAGATGGTGACAAGGGAAATTTTCATTTTTCTGACGAGGAACAACCTGCTCATACCCAAGGTTTGAACGGTGAAGGGGAAGAGTCTTCTTATATAGAACATGAGGAAGAAGGGGAAGAAATGGATGACCAAGATTTGGATTGGATGGCCCAAGGGCCACTTTCTCTTATGGATAACCTTCATCGCATGCCCAAACATCTAGAAAATTTGTTTTCAAAGTTTGATTCAAACAAGAAGACAAATATGGAAGATCATGTCAATGATTTCTACATGCATTTGCGAATGCTGGAGGTATGATATCATGACATTTCTTGTAGATTGTTTCCATACACTTTAGAAGGTAAAACATTAATATGGTATCATAGTCTTCCGACATATTCAATCCATATTTGGAGGGAGTTTAAGAAGATATATCTGGAAAATTTTGTTGGCGATAAGACTCCCACCATGTTATTAAAAGAACTTGGTAGTCTTAATATGGGGGACAAAGAGAAAGTAAAATATTTCAATCATAGATTTAATTGTTTTTTAAACACATTCCCCACAAATATGCAACCCCATGATACTATCACTACATATTATTACACAACTGCCTTGCTAACTAACATTTCCGTTTTTTTAAAGGGAGGTACAAAGGAAAATTTGACATTGAGCTTTGTAGAAGCTATTGTAGCTGAGAAATACTTGCATTCCATTGGAGCCATTGATGACAATGAAGACACACAATATTTCAAAGACGTTGGCAATTAAATTCAAGCCCCTTCGCTAAAGCCAAGGAGAAGGATTCGTTTGATATGGAAAGCTTGGATAAATCTATAAATTTGCTTACCAATGAGGTATTAGAATTGAAAATAAAGTCAAGAGAAGCATCCACCAGTGGCAAGCCTTTCAATCCATTTTGTTTCAAAATAAACAACAATAATCCACCAGCCAAATCTGCTCAAAGCTCAAATGTTGTGTTCAATGTTAAAAGTTTAGGCATGGACAACTTTTGTACTTTCCACCAACAACGGAATTCATAAAGAAACATGCCTGTAACGGAATCACAACATGAACACTATGGTGGACCATATTGTGGATACCTTAATAGCAAATGCAAAATTTAAGCAAATTGAAGAATCAAATGAACCCGCCATGGACGAGGAAAATCCAGGTGTCTGGAACTAGTTAATCCATTTGATATTATATTCAATGTTGATAAGAAATGTGTTGAAGAAACACCCACGAGTTGAGAAAGAAATTGTTGAGAATATGTTTTTCACTAATGAATTCCACTCAGAGTATGCAAAACAAGTCAATAAGTGTTCCTTCCAAGAACACTTCCACCAACAACAAGAATAAGTCCACAACTCTAGAAGCATCTAACTGGGTTACACCTCCAAATACTTGAGTGCTACCTACTAAAAATGAAAATATTGATTACACCATCATCGAAGACTTGAAAATAGCATGGGAAAACACTTTAATTTTTGAGTTTGCGAAGATAGCAGGACAATGTGAGCTACTTTTCCAAGCCTTTTCATCTTAGCCTTCGTCAGGTAATAAAGCATCTACATCTCAAGTTGTGTTAGGTAAATATCATGGAATTTTCAAAACTGTATTAAATGTTGTGAATTTAAATAGTAATACTCTCTTCCCCCTTTTCTTCTAACATTTAAAATATTTAATTACGATGTCCATAATTTTTTAGTTGATTCGAGTGCATCTACAAATGTAATGCCTTCATCTGTTGCTATGAAATTTAATTCTAAATGACATAAAACCAATGCATAAATAATACAGCTCAATAGATCACTCATCCAAGCCATTGGTGAGCTCAATAATGTTAGTATTAATTTTCCATCAAACCACAAAGTACACTAATTTATAAACATTGTTATTGTCGACATACCCGAAGTCAATAGTTTACTATTAAGTAGAGATCCGTCCAACAAGATACAAGGATATTTTTCAACAGCCTGGACGCCACATGGGCTTCACTGGGGGAGCAATACCATAGCACATCGGTTCATATTGGGGGATATATATTGAGCAGAAAATGACATAATATATTAAGCATATAATAGGGGTAAAGGGTTTTTATATTGGCACACATAAACAATGGAGCTCAAAATTAATGAAAAAAATATAAAGGGGTATAAAAAATGTTAATGAAAAAATAGATACCTATAATATCTAGTGAAATGAGGGGTTTTTTAAATTGGGAAGGTGTATTGTGTTTGTATTGGTAGGGGGTTAAATAATGTGATTTTTAGAGGTATTTTCCAATATGTAGTTAAATTAGGGGTATTGATTAGTATTCCATGAACACACGTGATATATTAGAGTTTCATTGAGTGAAGTCCTTGTGCTGGATGCATTTATCTCTTCCATACAAGGGTTGAAATAATCAAATCAGGGTAGAAAGAGAACCCTACATGAAGTATACCGTCACACCGCTTGAGGAACAAAATGAACCTATCAACTTTGCAGACGTCACATTTGGATTTTTTTTTAGAGGTTGATCACAAGTGTTATTAGGTGAAACCATCAACCGTCTCATCAGATACACAATTGGAGCTCCTGCCTTGTAGTTGAATTGGCGCAAATGAATATTGTAATATCGATTTACATAGTAGTAATGTAACAACTAGCTTAGCAACTACTAGTTTTTGGAAATTATAGTTTGATGGATCTCATTAGGGGAATTTTGAGGTCTAAAATGGGCCTCCTAAGGAAATTATAAAATAATAGTAGAAATAATATAATAATATTAGATTACATCATCAAATTTTAGAGGGAAAAAAGAAAAAACTATATTTTCAACTCGTCTTTTCAACTTATCTCCCTGTGTCTTTACTCAAATTTTGAGTGAAAACACTCGTTGGATGAAAAATTTGATTCGTCATCCAAGGAGTACCCATGTTGGATACCTTTTATGGACCCTACTACACGCAAAATGAGAAATACATAAAAACATGATTGCAATTGCATGTTTTCATGTATTTCTCATTTTTCATGTAGTAGGGTCCATTGAAAGTATGCAACATGGGTACTCGTTGGATGAGGAATTAAATGTTTCATCCAATGAGTACTCCCACTCAAAATTTGAGTAAACATTTAAGGAGATAAGTTGAAAATACAAGTTGAAAAAGTAGTTTTATTATTATTTTTTTATTTTTTTTATCTTTTTACTTTTTACTCCAAAAATGGTGAATCATCCCCCATGGTTGACATAATCATATTGAATCCTATTGGTTGTTAAAAAGTTTATTTTGGTTGTACATTTTTCTTAGGAGGCCCATTTTAGACCTGAAAATTCCCTTAATGAAAACTAATGATGGTTATGGAGATGGTTTTATACTTATAAACCCATCTAATGAGAGGTATCTTCTATCATGCCACTTGGAGTTCAAGTGCGCGAATAATACTGCCTAATATGAAGCACTCATATTAGGATTGAAGAAATCCATAGACCTCAAGGAAAACATGCTTAAGGTAATTGGTGATTTAGAAGTCGTGACTCATGAGATACGAGATATTATCCACCATGTTTCACCAATATGGAAAAATTATCAACAATATATATGTCGACTGGTTGAATCCTTATTTTAAAGCATTTAATATATTTTTTGTTCCTAGAGCTTCTAACGTTTCCGCATACTTATTATCCAATGCAGCTACTAAGATGTCACCTATAAAAGATGGTTTTTCTATAGGGATTATTTATAAGGCATATGTGCCTGATAATGTCACTAAGTTTCATCTTTTTAATGACGACCAACAGATACTACATTTCATGGCCAATGCATACATGCTCAAATATGCGACCATTGAAGAAGATGAGCACGACAAGGATTTGCAGGAAATAGTTGAAGTAACGAAAGGGAATACTTTACCAAAAGGTATGGTGTCTCTTGAAAAAATTTACAACTTGCAAAACTGATTTAAAGGACTAGTTAATACTAAGACTTAGAGATCCACGCTCTCACATGACCAAGTCAATGTGGGAACCAAGGAGGATCTGAAGTATGTAAACCTTGATATGTGTTGTTCTTTACAAGAGAGACAAAAATTTATCTTGCTTTTCAAATAGTACCATGATGTGTTTACGTGGACCTATGAATACTTGAAGACATATGACACGTGCATCATCCAACAGGTTATTCCTACAAAAGAGGGGGTTAAAGCTTTACAACAAAAGGTAAGGAAGGTCTATCCAACGCTTGAGCCCCAAATTCTAAAGGAGATAAGGAAGTTGTTGGATGCTTGAATCATGTTCAAGGTCATACATTCAACTTTGGTTTCCAACCTAGTCCCTCTAAGGAAAAAGTATGGTGAGATATGTTTATTTGTCAACTTTCACAACCTCAATGGTGCATCAGATAAGGATAATTACCCTGTGCCATAAATGAAAAGATATTCCAAATGGTATCTAGGTCAGAAATGTTCTCTCTTCTAGATGGTTTCTATGGATATAATTAGGTGCTTGTAGCAGAACCAGACTCATTAAAAAACACCTTTAGAATAAAGTGGGGAACTTTTTCCTTTAAACCACATGCCATTCAGACTTATCAATGCTGGCACTACCTTTAAAAGGGCTATGGACATCGCTTTCCATGGATTGATTGGAAAATTTGTATTGGTATATTTAGATGATGTGACTATATTCTCAAAGAAAATATCAAATCACGTGCATCATATAAAGTAGATATTTGAGCAATGTCACAAGTATGGGATTTCTCTGAAACCCAAGAAGAGCATCTTTGGTGTGTCAAAAGGCACTCTCTTAGGTCACATCATTGAAAAAGTGGAATCAAAGTTGATTCGGAAAGGGTATAAACTATAGCTCAAACTCTTTTTCTTTTAAATAAGAAGGTTATGTAATCTTTCTGGGAAAAATTAATTCCTTGCGTAAGTTCATCTCTGATTATGCGTAGATTGTCAAGCCATTACAAGAGATGATAAAGAAAGATGTAGTTTATAGATTGGATAATAAGGAGAAATATTCTTTCACCCATATCAAGCATGCCATTGTAGATGCTCCTACATTATTTAGTCTGGATTATGGCAAATATTTCCTATTATACACTTCCACTTTTGGTTCAGCTATTGCGGTCGTACTAACCCAAAAGGATAATAAAGGAAATGAATGACCCATATCTTTCATGAGTGTTGGTCTATAGGGGTTAGAACTAAATTACCCCTCCATTGATAAACAAAATTACACAATGTATAAGGTGGTAAATCATTTTAGGCCCTATCTTTTGAAAGCACACATGATTATCTATGTACCTCACCCAGTAGTCAAAATGATTTTTGTGCAACAAGAAATGGGTCAGAAAAGAGCAAACTAGATGAGATTCTTAAAAGAATATGATCTTGAGTTCAAACCAGTTCCTACCATAAAGGGCCTTGCCTTTTTTCAACTTGTAGCAGAAGCGAGATATTGTCCGAAAGAATATATTTTATGATGGGAAAAGGAAATAGAAATGTACAATATCGAGCAAATTGCTCCTACCTCTTTAAGTTCACCTTGGTATTCTGACATACGGTAATATCTGGAGTGTGGCACCTTTCCTGCATATTTATCGAACAAACAAAAGAGGGAAGTGTGTTTGAAATATTTATTAGACCATTTGGTACATGGGATGCTTTTCCAAAAGCATCAAAATGGCGTCCTGTTAAGATTCCTAGAACCCCAAGATATAAAAAGGGTGCTAAATGATTTGCATGATGGACTGAAAGGTGGACACTTTGTGGCCAATACAAATTCACAAAAAATAATGTGGGCCAATTATTATTGGCCTACTTTACTCAAATATTCCCATGCATAATACCAAAAGTTCCCATCATGAAATAAATGTGTCGATTGAGATCAAAAGTCAGCTACTCCACTCCTTCCAATACCAATTGAGGATCCTTTACAATAGTGGGGACAAGATGTCATAGGACAAATATTTCCATATTCGTTGAAGCAAACTTGATATCCTAATGGTGATAAATTAATTTACTCGATGGACTGAATCAGTGCCTTTGAGACAATTCAATGATCAGGAAGTCATCCACTTTTTAAAGAAAAACATCATAATGCAACTTATTTTTCTTCATTTAAATTATATGAGTTTGCATTAGAAAATGGGATTCTTTTAAAACATGCATCGAAATATTACCCACAAGAAAACAATTTAGTAGAATTGACTAATACAAATATCATCCACATAATCAAGAAAATCATCTTCTTGACAAAGGAACTGACACAATGCTTTGGTGAATGCATTATGGGTTGACCATGTAACTCCTAAACCATCCCTCAAAATTTTCATCTCCCAGCCTTACAACTATCTCAAGAGTCCCAAGGCAAGCCTTGTCTTTTGGTTATGAGTAGGATTGATACCTTGCTTAAGCTCAAGGAAGAAAGGTCCAAGGCTAAGAAAATATTTTTCATACATATAAATCGCATCAAGCACTGGTTTGATAAAAAATCCACAGGAACTAAGAATTTCAATGTAGGTGACTTAGTAATCAAGTGGGATAAAGCCCATGAAGAGAACAGAAAACACATGAAGTTCCAATCATTGTGGATAGGCCCCTACACCATTAAATAGAAACTTGGTCATCACGCCTTCAAATTGAAATCCTTAGATGGGAGGATTGATCCTCTTCCCATAAATGGTTGAGATCTCAAGAATTATTTCCAGTAGAAAATTTAGTTGTGTTCCTTGTACAATTTGGTGTTTTTTGTTAGTCTTGTTTTTATCATATCATGTCATGTCTAGTGTTGTTAT
The DNA here is from genome assembly GCA_000404065.3 of Pinus taeda. NCBI lineage: Eukaryota > Viridiplantae > Streptophyta > Pinopsida > Pinales > Pinaceae > Pinus > Pinus taeda. Next base: position 14,943 of record APFE030239729.1, on the reverse strand, counting down.
TGATCATTGTACATAAAATAAGGACCATGTGTCAAGATGTGTTTGGTTATAAAGGGATCTGTGGTGAAATAGATAAGGGATGTGACAACGACAACACTTGGTTATTTATTAGTTCTCCTTCTCTGTTTGGGAAGATTCCTTAGGTTGAGTAAGGCCTCGACTGAAAATATGATACATTCAACAAGAGAACCTTGAATAAACCCCCTGATACTTGTAATTATCTAGCATCTCCACTCCTAAACTTGGTGTTGAATCTACTTGGTGTTTTTCAGGCTCATCTAATTGAGTAGAGAGAGGAGAAGGGGGAAATTTATAGCGAGCAAATCTATATGATAGGTTATATATATCCTTCTCTAAAGGTTCAACCTCTTATGATCTCAATAAGTGGGGATCACTCTTTAGCCCCATTAAAATAATAACTGCCTAAGCACAATTCTACTAAATAAATAAATAAAGGGTGAAAGAAGAGAAAAGATTCCTAAGTAGAGAAGTGAAACAAGTAACTTCATCCGGGTATTTTTTAGGCTCGCTGATAGTGAAGCAATACTTGTGCTCCTTGTTGGGAGAGGGTTTTTTGGGGTTAAATTTTGTAAAGTTTTGTTAATATTGCAAATTCTCTGCATTTAGAGGAGCGAAGTGTGAGTAGCACAGGTCGATAGGAGAAAAGGGGCTTTAGAAAGGTCAAAGCCCCTTAGTTTGTTAACAGTCAAGTTTCTTTGTGACACACCCTTGGTTCATGAACAACGGTATTGTAATGAAGAAAGATATAAAAAGGAGTCATAGAAGAGTTATAGAAATCAATTAAAGAAGTGAAAGTTTTGAGTCTGTTTCTGTACTTAAGTGAAGGGGAAGGCTCCTGCAGCTGTGTGGATGGAGACCTTGGTAAGTCCCCAACTAAGTGTGCGGGCCCCTACAACTATGCGTGCAGGGTTGGAAGAGTCTGTAATCGAAAATCTAAGCATAATAAAGGTAGGTTTTGAAGCATTATTTGTGTATTTGTGTGTTATTGTTTATCTGTAAATTTACTATATTATTGATCTGTTGAATGCAATTAATCTGGAAAATACTTAATAGATGTGTGAAGAATTAGATATTCTTATTTATATGGTGCTCTAAATGTTTAGCGCAATCGATGAAGGGTTAGATCTGCTAACTATTAATTGTTGTAATTTTCAGGTTTTAAGGGTTAGGATCCGCGAAGGTCGTGATAAAGCCCTAAGTTTAACAAAAACACATCACCTAATCCTTTGGATGTAGAAACCTAGTTATAGCTTCCCCCAATAAATCCTCGGGTGAGACTGCAGCTTGTGATACATAGGTTGTTTCTAAAAGAGCCGGTAGTGTAAGGTTTTGTTGGTTAGCGTAGTTAACTCTGAACTTGGATCCAAGCCCCCTCAAGTCAAAAAATGTTTTCATTTCCAGGACCGAGATCTATCTAAGGAATGTGTGATGTGGCATAAGTGGATACCGACTAAAAAGGAGATTGAAAAGTGGATAGATTGGAAGTTGCACATGTTTGTAGATTAACAAAATAGGAATCCACGCCTATCAAAATAAGAGTGGTTGAATAGATACCTATATAATGAAGAACACAAAATTTTCATCTGCTCTTTTCTATGTGAGTTACAAAAATGGTTTCCTAAATTGGTAGATGGTCAAGGTACTTGGAAGTTGTATAACCCTATTATGTGGACTCCAGAGTTAGTAAGGGGACTGGAAGGATCAGAGAACAAGATCGTGAAGGCTATCCATTATTGGATCGATAATATTTTGGGTAGATTTATTACTGAGTTCACGATTGACACGTTTGTTAGTTATAGAAAAGTTGAACGCTGATATTTCAAAGGACCAAGAGGTAAGTATCTGAAGTCTCTGAAAACTTGGATTAAAATGATATTGTGTGAGAAACAGGTTATACCATTAAATTGATGTTTATACAAGACTTGACGGGAGCTACGTGAAGTGGGAGAATATTCAGAAGAGATCTATATTGACGTGCAAAATATAGTCCTTTATTGGGAGCATCTAAGTGACGAAGAAATTAATAGTCTGAAGATGCCTCAAGGTGCATCGTAGATGATAAATCAGGGCATTGTAGGAATACCACATCCATCCACCCCACCTTCGCCACCACGTCCACCTCCACTTCCACTCTCCATTATGGTGAACACTATGAAGATGCCTATATTCAAGGGTCTGGGGACTAAAGACCTTGAAAAAATTTGGTTTGTAGCATATGATGTGTGGAAATCACAACAGATAATGGGTGATGACCTGAAGAAAGCATAGCTGGTCACAACATTGCAAGATAGGGTGATGAGCTAGTATATTAAGCACAATATGACTCACCCAACTGCGACATTGAAATACACAAAAGATGCACTGAATAATGAATTCAAGAAGCCTAAGTCTCAATCCCATTCTGTAACTAAGGTCAAATAAATTAAGCAGAAGGTGAATGAGTCTGCATGGGATTTTGATCAAAGGTTGAAAAGTTTGTTACAGCAGGATAATTTACAGATATCAGATGAGAAACATAAGGATTGGTATATTTCTTCACTCTTAGCTCATTTAATATTACCATTGTCACAGTAGAAGCTGGGAACATAGGCAGAAGCACTGGAAATTTCTACGAAGTTGGAGCCTTCACCTATTCAGGATATGAATCTGGGAGTGCAGCAGATTCAGTCACAGTTTGCTAGCCTACATATGGAGTTGTTAGATCTTAAAAATGGGAAAGAGGTCCAAAGTGAGACCCACGGAATTATGGTGCTTAAAGTGCAAAGGCCATGGTCATGACAAGTACCATTTCCCAATGTATGAAAACTATCTAATTATAGGAGGTCTTGCCCCCTGAAACAATAAAATAATGTTGGGATGAGCATCGATGTAGTACCATGGTGTGCTATCTTCCAGATCACAAGAAAACATATGATGGAAAATTGTCATTTTTTGTAGATGTTTGTGTAGACTCAGCAAAAACTATTTTCCAAATTTTGTAAGTCGATAGGCCATGATGACCGCAATTGCCGAAGATACGAGTTAATGATGGAAAAAACTCCGACATATAGAGTACAGGCTGAGACACATCCTCAGCAGGATCAAGGTGCACCTACAACACGTGGAGGATTCCAGGGACGAGGAAGAGGAGGAGGAGGAGGAGCTAGAAGAGGTCACGGATAGATCATTTGTTACAATTGTGGGGAACCCTACCACTTTGCGTGATATTGTCAGAATCCAACACACCCCTCTTGTCAATATTTCTGAAAGTTTTATCAGATCATAGAGGATTTTCCCATGGTCATCGCAAAGATGCAAGAAAAGAAGACTCAACAGCCTACTCAAAACATCCAAGTGATGAGATCAAAACCACATGAAGATGGGCCCAATGTTAATATTGTTACGCGAAGTGGTATAGCTACCGAGGAGGATAAAGGGAAAAAACCAGAAGACAATATCTGGGTAGCATAAGGCTACTAAAAAAGATGTTGGATCTGATTTAAATAAGGCAAAGGAAATTTTTATGGAGGCGAAAAAGAGTTTTTCAGATTCAGGAGCTTCCACATCAAAAATTCAGGGTGCATGAATGGAGAAGCCTGAATAAGTTAGTGCTGCATAGGAAATAGATCCTTCATTGTTAACATCTTTCTTATAGACTTGCATGAAGCTCCTAAGGGACCAAAAACCGTTAGAGGGACTACAAGAGTTGACATACAACTGTGCTGGCAAGGGTAAGCCACTACCTGAACAACACGTAGTGCACATAGTGGACAAGGGTAAGAAAAGGATTGGTCGCGAGATGAGATTGACTACACAGATTGGAGAATTTGAAATGGACCAGGTGATCCTAGATTTAGGATCTGATGCAAATGTTTTGCCTAAACAAACCTGGGAAAGAATGGGAAAGTCGGCGCTATAGTGGTCGCCAATTCAGTTGTGAATGGTGAACCAATAGAATATTGTTCCAATGGGGCGTTACATGGAGTAAATGTAGATATTGGAGGGGCATGCACTATAGCTAATTTTGAAGTATTCGAAACAGTGGATGATAGTAATTCCTACCTGACGCTGCTTGGAATTGATTAGGCATTTGATATGAATGTAGTCATCAACCTAAAGAAGCGCAACATGACGTTTGAGAAGAAGGAACTCAGGGTCATTGTTCCATTGGATCCTGTCGAGGGTGAACGATATAATGAACTAGTCTAGGATTACTACGAGGAGGATGATATTGAGAAGATCTATAAGCTTACTGTGTGGGATGAGGATTGGATCAACCCTACAGAGGATGGGTGAATTACTTGGGAAAAGGACAGCTCCCGCAACTCAGACTCATATGAGGAGCTCTAGCATTGGCAGAATAGATTGCATGAAGTCTTAATGCTGCGATGCAATAGGCTTACTAAGTCACTCGGATGTATATCTATTGAGGTACGCAAATAACCATATTATGATGTCTTAGAAGATGTAATTTTATTTATGGAAAAATTTGAAAGGGATGTACCAGATGAACATCGGTTCCAAGCATTGGAGATCATGCTAAGACATATGCCTACCAGATGGTGGGGTACATATAAGAACAATTTTGTAGATTCGAAGGAGTACCGAAGGATGATGAAGCTGCTATTTGGATATGCCAATACCTGAATTACAGAAACATATACAGGGAAGGACGATCTATGTGAACATTTGGATTGTTTGACGAAAGCATGGGGAGAGGAACCACAGCCAGAATGGGTACACATATTCTACCACAATTTGGATATTATCCTAATGAACTGGTATCTAGAAACAGAGCTGCAACATGGAACCACGGAGTAGGAAGTTCTGAAGGAAAGATTTCTATTGAAATTCAGTTTTGAGGATAGCTTTGAATGTATTGATGAAGAATTACAGGAAATCAAGGCTGCAATATTCAGAATGCCTGTAGATCCTGTCACATGGGTAGAACCAGACTAGAGTACACAACTGTGCCATGCTCTGGAATGCTACAATGTGACCAGAGAAGAAGGTGAGGAAGATCCCAAAAATATCAGTACCCTGAGTCAGGGTAATAGTGCATAGTCACGGGGCATAAGACAAAAGTCCCTGAAATCTCCAAACCCTTGAAAACAAGGCAAGTGAGAATTGGTTTGGAAATGCAATCAAAGTTCACAAATATAGATGACTACTGGGATGAGGACACAGTTAACAAAGCCACAGAGTTATTATGAAAATATTAAGACTTGTTTCCAACAGAGTTCTCTGATTTGAGGGGGATAGTAGGTGATTTGGGTGTTATGAAGATCAATATAAAGCCATACACAAAGCCAATAGAGCAATGCCCATACTGGTTGAATCCTAAGTACAAAGAAAAAGTGCATGAAGAAGTGGATAAGATGCTTGCAACAAGGATTATTGATCCTGTAGAAGAATCAAACTAGGTTAGTCCTATGGTGGTTCAGGAGAAGAATATGAAGGGTGAAATATGAATCTGCTTAGATCTAAGGAAGTTGAATGATGCTTATTTACATGCCCCATTCCCTACGTCATTCACAGATGAAGTATTGGAGAATTTTTGTGGTCAAGAAGCCTACTCATTTACAGATGGGTTCTCAGGGTATCACAAAATCAAGATCGCGCTAGAAGATCGAAGTAAGACTACCTTCACCATAGAATGGGGTTGTTTTCAGTATATAGTTATGCCCTTTGGACTTAATAATGCCCCTATAATCTTTTCTCGGGTGGTAGTCACAACATTTAAGGAATTTATTCATAAGTTTTTGGAGGTTTACTTTGATGATTGGATGGTGTTTGGGTTAGTGAAGAAGCGTGTTTCCAGTATTCATCTAATGATGGATACTTGTAGGAAGTATCATATATCCCTTAATCTAAAAAAGCGCATCTTTTGCATACCATATGGGCTACTCTTGAGCCATGTTTTTTGTAAGCAGGGGTTGATGGTGGACCCTGCCAAAATTGCAGTGATTATCAATTTGGAGCCTCCAAGGAATGTTAAATAGTTGCACACAACACTAGGCCATATATAATATGACAAGAATTTCATCAAGGCATATGCGCAGATCACTACACCCATGGAGATATTATTGAAGAAGGATGTGACATTTTGCTGGGATGATGACTGTCAGAAAAGCTTAGATCTGTTGAAGGAAAAAATGGTTACAACACCTATTTAGTGTTCCTCAACTCGAAGAAGGAATTCCATGTACATGTAGATGCATCTTGCATAACATTAGGAGCAGTGTTAACCCAATCAGGTGCAAGTGATATTGACCATCTGATTTCATTTCTGAGCATAAAGTTGTCTAAGGCAGAAAATAATTATTCAACCACGGAATGCGAAGGATTGGCGATGGTATATGCGGCTCAGAAGTTGAGACATTATTTATTGGGCACACATTTCAAAATGTACATAGAACATTCCACTTTGAAGTACCTGGTCAATAAGCTTATGTTGGGGGCGGGGGGAATTTGTAGGTGGTTACTGCTATTTTAGGAGTATGAATTTGAGGTTGTTGTGAATCCAGGGAGATTACATGCTGGACCAAATAACCTTTCGCAGATTGAGAATTACAAGGAACCTACAAATATTGATGAGGGATTTCCTAATGCACAACTATTTGTTGTGCACGTCGTAGATGAACATTTTATAGACATAATCCATTTTTTGTCTACGTGTACAACCCCGAAAGGGTATACGACACAACAGAAGAAATAATTGGTGGTTTGGGTTGTGGATTTTTCTGTCATTGTAGGGCACTTGTATAAAATGGGATCAGATGAAGTTTTGCATAGATATATACAATATTATGAACGATAAAGTATCCTCGTTAAAGCACATGAAGGAGTGACTGGTGGACATTATGCGGGAAGAACGACTGCACATAAGATCTTACGAGTGGGGTTATTGTGGCCAACTGTGCACAATGATCCAAAGGAATATTGTCGGGCATGCAATGTTTGTCAGATAACGGGGAGGCCATCACGAAGGGATGAATTTCCTCTGAACCCACGAGTGTCGTTACAAGATAGACTTTGTGGGACTGATTTAGCCACTAGGAAAGAAGACAGGAGCAAGATCCATCATCACATCCACAAATTACTTGACCAGGTGGGCTGAGGTGCAACCCATGAAATATTGCAATGTGGCTACAGCTGCGAAGTTCATATTTGAATTCATTTTGTCTCAGTTTGGCTGCCCTAATATTTTGATGAGTGATTGGGGTTCACACTTCTTAAATGAAACAATTGCTACTTTTCTAGAAGAATTCCAGATGTATCATCAGAAAATTACACCATATCATCTTCAAAAAATTGGTATAGTGGAAGCCTTTAATAAAATCCTAGAGAATGCTTTGATGAAGATTTGTAATGCAAATATGAATGATTGGGATGTGCGCATACCAGCTGTTCTTTGGGCATATAGGAGTACTTGCAAGAAATTGATTGGACAGACACCATTTAGGCTGGTTTATGGATAAGAGGCCATTATGCCAATGGAGTACATCATGTCAAGTTTTCGAACTGTTGCATTCATAGAAATGCCCAATCAGGATATCATGGAGGAATGCCTCATGCAGATAATTGAGTTGGAAGAAGATCGCTTCTTCGCAGGTTTTCATCAGCATGTGCAAAAGGCTCGCAAAAAGGTGTGGCATGATCGCCAAATTAAGCAACACACCTTTAAAATTGGATATTTAGGGCTACTGTATGATAGCAAGTTTAAGAAGTTTCCCAGAAAATTTCATATGCATTGGTTGGGGCCATACATCATCAAGGAGATTACAGATGTATAGGTTTTAACCCGTACATAAATTACTTGCATACGAATTCTAAAACACAGAAAAAAACAAGGCAAGAGCATAACACATAAAGCACATATAAACAGAGATTTTCCCCTAGATCCAAAAACTAGGACTACCAGCTTGATTTTTCATTATGTTCCTTTCAATGTTACAATACATATATATACATCTCAAAGGATCCATATCATGGACCAAAAACCATTGCGCCCAAAACCATGTGCGAAAACCATGCAAAAAACCATAGGTATGTTTGCCCCACCTAATATAGGGTCCAAAATTTTTTTCCCCAGGGCACTGCCCCGGACCTCGTAGAGGGGGACTACCCACCCCCATCAAATCCCCTATGAGCCTCCCTTGCTCAATCGACACAATGAAGGGGGGGCTCCACCCCCCCTCTAACCGCCCAGTTAGCTAGGTAAGCTAGTCATAGAAAGAATATAACACAACCCAACATTCTCCCACTTGTTGTTTTCTTTCCACATGGGGGCCACAGGAGAGCTTATTCATTTATCTAGCCCTACAACACCCATTGTTTATCTACACTAAGAGAACTTCTCAGAGCTCACAGATTTTGTCAATGCATCTGCAGTATTCTTCAAACTATCTACCTTTACCAACAACACTTTTTGTCTTCTATCATATCCCTCAGAAAGTGATACTGAACATCAATGCGCTTTGTCTTTGAATGCTAACCAGGGTTCTTTGCCAAGAAAATTGCACTTTGGCTATCACAGTCTATCCTTATAGCTCCCTGTACTAACCCCATACTTGAACACAACCTCTGCAACCAAACTGCTTCCTTGCTTACATGAGTGGCTGCCATGTATTCTATCTCTGTAGTTGATAGTGCCACTACAAATTGTTCCTTATTCATCCAACTAACTGCACCTCCGAATAGGTTAAACACATACCCACTTGTAGATCTTCTCTGATCCATATCTCCAACCTAGTCTGCATTAACAAAGCCATGAATATCCAAAACTGTGTCCAATCCTGGTCTTCCTTGGTAGCACAAACCATAACCACTAGTGCCACACAAATACCTGAAAACCCACTTCACTGCTGTCCAATGCTCCTTTCCTGGTTTTGACATAAACCTACTCAATACTCCCACTGCATGTGCAATTTTTGGTCTAGTACAAACCATCAGGCTACCGACTGCACTTGCATATGGAACACGGGACATGTCCTCTTCCTCTTCTTGTGTCTTGGGACACTGTTCAACATATAACTTTACACCAACAGGAATAGGAACCTTCACCGGTTTATTATCCTGTATATTAAACCTCTACAGTATTGTCTCAACATACTTCCTATGTAGAGTTGAGGCTTCTTTAATCCATATCAAGTTTATGAGAGATTTTTCGGCGAAAATCACATGAGAAACCATTTGTCGACGCGTTTCGTATCAACTAGTGTGGTTCATCGTCAGGACAAGTTGAAGAAACAGATCCATCTTAGCATGTTAAATAGTCTGAGCAGAGTCTCCAATGGCTAAATAGAATAACGACTAATTTTTACTTTAGGGCCCAGGTCAAATTTATATTTATTAATTTAATATATTTTTATTTTTATTATTATTATTATTTATATTATATTTATGGAAATAAGTTAATTAGGTAAAAATATATAAATAAATAAAATAAATTAATGTTTAGATTAAAAATAATTTATTTTATTTAAATTATTTATATATATATATATATATATATATATATATATATATAATATATATATATATATATATATATATATATTATATAATTAAAATAATAATTATTAGGTTTTTGTGATCCATAGCATTTGATTAGAAACTTTTTGGCGAAATCACATAATTGATCATTTGTCGGCGCGTTTCGAACCAACTAGTGTGGTTCATCGTCAGGACAAGTTGAAGATACAGACCCAGTTTAACGTGTTATATAGTCTAAGCAGAGACTCCAACGGCTAGAAAGACTAACGGCTAATTTTCAACCTAAAGACCCCAGTCAAACTTCCTTTAACTAAATTAATATTAATAATCTTTATAATTATTATTATATCTAAGGAGTCAAGTAATTTGGTTAAAAATAAACAGAACCGGGTCAGATATTAAATTTATCTATTTAATTTAAATTAT
>APFE030239706.1:14388-26543 GCA_000404065.3 Pinus taeda | reverse complement strand
CAGCATCTCCTTGTTGGGATGGTTGGTTAGTATCTTGGTTTTGTTTTTCTATAACATGCAATCTAGTCTCCATTGCCTCCATTTTATTCTCCAATAGTTCTATTTTATTTTCTATTTGTTTTTGGATCGTGTTTTCAAGAGATGCAAATTTATTTTCCAGCACGGCTTCTAACTCTTTTTGTAACTTGGCTTCTCTTTCTTCTCTACGTTTTTCTAAAGACTCTATATACTCATAGAGGCCTTGTAGAGTAACTGTGCTAGGTCTGCCCTTGGTAATCTTTGGTAACTGTGGTGAAATATTCATACTTGAAATTATACGAGCAAATATATATTAGAAAAGAAAAAGATAAGGAATGTGTGCACCTGATATCTGAGCCTGATGTGCGAGCCAAGAACTCCAAGCTTTGGATTTATGTATGCAAGCTTCAAAACTGAGACTATTTATATATGCGAGAGTTCGCACTGTTTATATATCCGAGGGTACCATATAGATCACCGAACCCAGCTGTTTATATATGCGAGACCCGGTACAGTTATATATCACCGAAGAGAGAACGTTCAATATATCACCGAATATGCGATACCATATATATCACCGAGCGTACCATATATATATCACTGAATAAGCGAGAGTTCACTAATATACTGAATTCATATACCGAATATCGAATTCATATATGCGAGACCCGGTGCAGTTATATACCACCAAAGAGAGCTGTTTAATATTGTTTTTATATCACCGAGCGTACCATATATATATCACCGAATAAGTGAGAGTTCACTGATATACCGAATTGATATACCGAATATCGAATTCATATACACGAGAGTTCACTGATATATACCGAATTCATATATCGAATTTATATATGCGAGACCCTGTGCAGTTATATACCACCGAATGCGAGTTCAATATATACGTCGAATTCAATATATGCGAGTTCTTACCCTATATACTATATATTATAATCTTTAATTTATTTAAATTCCATTTATTTTTAATATATAAATTAATTCAAATAATACATAAATTTAAATAAAATAAATCAACTACTATTAATTTAATTAAATAAATACAAATGAAGTTTTAAATTTTTAATAACATATATATAAATTTTTATTACTTAACATATATATCATACTATATATTTATAATATTTAATATATTAGTAATATATTTCTAAGCTCTAAATATATATGTGTCTATTCATTCTTTACATTAATGTATAAATTAATTTATTTTATTGGAAAAATAAAAAATTAATACAAACAATAAATTGATTAAATGAATTCATTAATTAATTTAAAAATTCATATTAAATTTTTTGGTTATTTTTTTTTATTAAATAATATATATTAACTATGAATTATTCATTAATTAATATAATCTTAATCCATTAATATATATATATAAATAATATATATTATATATATATATACTTTAATAATACTAGGTAGTATAAGAAACAAGGTAAAAAGACTTTAGGGTTATACCAGCTATTATAATGCAAAGGAACAATAATAATACCATATAACAAACTTTTAATGAACTTAGGGAAAAATGACGACCACAGAATACAACCACTAAGGAAAGGAAACAGGAACCCTAAGACCTTATAAAACAAGGACCGAGGAGGCTAGGAAGACAAGGTTGGGACCCAGCACCTGCTGATCTTCCAACCATCATCCCTATTTAGATTAATCAGCCTTTTTTCAATCTCCAGGGCCTCTCTAAACTTGCGATGGTGAAATTGGGCAACCTTAGCAATGACTTGAGCCTCTTCAATACAAACATGATGCATCGTCTTCTCGGCATGTTCTGCCAGGGCTGAGGACTTGGTCCTACCATGCCTTAAGTCTGCCGAATGCTCGCTAATCCTTTGATTGATAGAGCTACCTGTTTCACCAATATAAGGTGTCCCACAAGAACACGGAATGACATAGACGCCCTTCATGTCTTTAGGGTCAGTAGGATCTTTTACAGACCTGAGGGAGCCACGGATAGTGTTGAGAGGCCTAAAGGTTGCGGGTACATCGTACTTCTTCAGAATCCTTGAAATCCTATCAGTGGTCCCTTGAATGTAAGGAAGGTTAACCCCCATGACATGATCATTTGGATCTCTACGGATCGACGGCTCCTTCTTGGCCTTGAGGAAGGCCTTTTGACCCAGGTGTCTACTGTAACCATTCTTCACAAAGACATCTAGGAGATAAGCCTTCTCAGTTTCCAAGCTCTCTTCATCATAAATTCTAATAGCACGGGTGGCAAGTGTGCTTAGAACCCCTAACTTCTGAGCGGGGAAATGATGGGATGAAGCATGCAAGTATTGTTCAGTGTGCGTCTTCTTCCTAAACACTTGATGTGAAAAGGAACCATCCACCCTCTTCGAGATGAGAACATCCAAGAACAGAAGACAACCATTGTCCTCTTTTTCCATCGTGAATTTAATGGCAGCGGACTGGTTATTGAGATGACTGAAGAAGAGATCAAGCTCCTCAGGTCTTTTAGTCAAAATTAGCCGTTAATTAGCCATTGTAATCTCTGCTCAGACTATTTAACATGCTAAGCTAGATCTGGTTCTTCAACTTGTCCTGACGATGAACCACACTGGTTGGTTCGAAACACGTCGACAAATGATTATCTATGTGATTTCGCCAAAAATCCTTTAAACAATGTTATGGATCACAGAAGTCTAAACTCCTTAATAAATCACATTATAATATATTTATTAGAAAAAATTATTAGACCAAAAAATCCAATCTCCAACTCTTATATTTCATTTACAAATATCAAAATCCTCAATCCGCCAATTTGCAATCCCAATAACTCGCCTACGCCAAGCATCATGCCAAATGAACAAGCCACATAATTCTCAAGAAAAGAGCCCACAAAAATCCATCACATTACACAACACGTAACTTAACCTAAATTACAAATGTCTCAATTCAACTAGAAATTATGTCACATTTTTCTTATAATCACATTGACTTTGTTCATTAAACCATAGGTTACTTTTATAGGACAATCCCATTATAAAATAGATGCACTGAACGACCATAGATTATAAAATAGAGGCACCGAGCGACCATAGATTAATAGGGTCAACTCCATCATACAATAAGACAAGAATATATTACATTTTATCCGCAACGTTTCAACATCTAAATGATTTGGCAGTGCACGGGTATTCATTATTATGCAGTGCACGGGTATTCATAATTATGTTTTGGATATTCATAATTATTTTTTTATTAAATTATATTTATAACATTTTTCAACTTCAGAATAATTTTGATCCTACTGTATATCCACAGCGTTTCTTTAAATTGGACCAAGTCATGGATATCGTATCGAGGTATTCCACCAACGCAATCGGATTCTGCAAATATATTATTTTAAAAAGCGTTCAAGGTTATATAGTTTGAAAAGTCTTTTATCTTCACATCTTTATATATGTTTTTAGAATAATTAAAAATATGACTTAATATTAATTTTGGTTTTAAAACCCAGAATCAGATACTCCCATAAAATTGTTTATATTTAATTGGATTTTGGAAAATAAATTAACAATATAAAAATTCAAAGTATTTAATTTTTTTTAATTTAACAGTAGTAAAAACAATTGGATAAAAAATTATTCATCATAAATAATTAATAAGTTATCAACACTTAAATTTAAATAATAATAAATAATCAACTTATATTAATAAAGTTGGATAAAAAATTTACTAAATATGAATATATAAAAAGGAATGAATACTTACTGAGTATTAATATATAAAAAGAGTGAATGTATTGGATTATGTATGGGGTCTTAAACCATGGTAATCATTATTAAACATGTTTAATGGATGTCAACCATAATATATTTGGACAAACAATGGTTGACTCTCTTTAACCATTGTCAATATCATCAACTTAGCTGAACCAATAATTTAACCATTTTTGTAACATTAGCATTAACATTAATGTAACATCAATCATAGTCAACATTAACTTAACATTATTGTAACCATGTAACAATGGTCAACCATAGTAAGCCAAGGTCAACCATAACCTTTCCTCTTAATGCCTCATTAACCATGGTGATCATTATCAATCATACTCATCTTAGATCAACCATGGACTACCTTGACCAATAATGGTCGGCCCTTTTCAACTTGTTAACACACCTCAACCATTGATGCATTGATTTTGTAACATTAACATTAACATTAATGTAACATGAACATTTGTCAACCATGGTTGACATTGGACAATTGTGGTCAATATTAATGTAACAATGTAACAATGGTCAAGATTAATGTAACATTAATACATTGTTACATTAGTAGTTGACCATGGTCAAACTCAATCAACCTTAGTCAACCATCTTCAATCTTAGCAAACTTTGTCAATAATGATCAAACTCATCAACCATCTTCAACCATGGTCAACAAATCCACCCCACTTTGACCATCAACTAGCACAATCACATTAGTAAATGTAGTTGATATACTCTTATTTGACTATCAACTAGCACAACCACATTAATAAAACAATGTATTGACATCATTTTCCACATTTTATATGCCAATCAACATATAAAAATAATTCCACCTTTTATATGATAATTGACATATAAATGTGAAAAGTGTTGTAATATACAATATAGTTATAAAAAATAAGTGTAATTTAACTAATTGATATTTTAATTTTTTAACCAAAATGTTATAAATTATTAATATTTAAAAATATGGTTCATTGTTTAAACTAAATTTTAAATATATAAACAAAATTTTTTTTAAAAATAAAATAAAATTATGTAAATTATAGCCCCTTATAATTATTATAGCAAAATTCATCTTGACAAAAAAATTATTATAATAGGCTTACACTACGCTGTTTAAGAATATACATATATTGTGTGGTTTCATTTTTCTATTAATATTATATATATATATAAGGTTAATTTGTATGTTTGAAATATGTTTATTTTATATAATATATATTTTTTTTCATGGTCAAACTTAGTGAGAACATTTAGATACTAAATAAAAAATTATGTATTTTAAATATAAAATATTACATATATATACATTTTGGTAATATTTTATATTTAATAACGTAATTTTTTTACTTATTATCCAAATGTTCTCATTAAGTTTGAGCATGAAAAAAAGAGAGAAACATGTTAATGATCTAATTAATGAAATGATTCAACAAAAAACATCTACTTGGAAAAGTAAGATAATGGTATCTTCATTATGGACGTGATAATGCATGCTTATGCTGTTTAACATTCTAGATTACATATTTTATGTGGTTGTCTTGTGTATAAATCTACTATGTCCAAAGTAGATTTGGAAAAAAAATCATCAAAAGGCTTGTGATACTCAGCCTTTCCACATGGACTATCTATGTTTTTTATCATGACAAAGGTTTTTTCATATATACATGGATTTAGCAATAGCCATGATTAGAGTTGATGATGCGATTTGGGAATTTTAAGCAAAATTCCAATCAAATTGTTATGCGTCGGAGTTGGTTTTGTAGCTAATTTCTGGGTTAAATTGTGACGTTGGACATAACTGATAGCTTATGATAAGCAAAATGAAGATAAATTTTATGGTGATGATACTATGGCTATTGAATTGGTCCTTTACAGTTGGTGCAAAATGTCCGATGAAGTTTCATTATGTCCACCATATGCTATGGGATAAGCCTTTTTGTGAATCCGTGATAATTAAGTTTGAATGTTGCTAGATAGTGTGGGCCTGACTAGGGATAGGATTAGCCTAGTATTTGAAAGATGCATTCATATTCGTGTTGGAAAGACACCAAATTGCTCACATGCGTGAGTATTTACTGTTCCAATACTATTTTTTAATTACAACCATATGACTTAACATAATTCAACTATGCTTATTAGGCTTACAATACAAATTGACTCAATTATCACTGAAACATGCTTGTTGGACTAAGTCTTAACTAGGCTTACAATGACTCAAAACTTTTACAACATTGGGATTTCTTTTTCGTTTCTTTCAAATTCTATACCCTTGAAACTGCTGAATTCTTAGTTGCGCTTTCTTATGGTAAGCTCCATATTTCTTCACTTGTTGTCGCTGCAATTTTTCTTTAATTTCTCTTGTATCTGTTCTCAATCTGTTTTCTACAACTTTCTTTTCAAAGATTCTTTCACTCATAGACTGTTGTGATAACTCTTCATCTTCAAACTATTTTCTTTCCTCTTCTTCTTGCGCTTCATATTCTTGACTTTCTTTATTCTAGATTTCTTGATAGCTGAATCTTATCTCTTCTTGAATCCATTATTGAATTTTTTTTCAGTGTTGTCTTTTTCGTCTTCAAAAACTTCCATTTCCTTTATTGCAACTTTCCCTTTCAACTGACCTACTATCATGTTTACTTGTATACTCAAAATCAATGTTAAAAACATATTCTTTATGCTCTGCAATGATAGCTTTCTTATCTTTCTCTGCCTTCCCTTCTACTTCATCGAGGATATCTTCCACTGTTATATTCTTAGTAGATATTCTCATAAAAAATGTTCAATCACTTTATCCACTTCTTGATCATTAATTGTTGTTAGATCATATACTGCTTCATGAGCACTTCCAACTGCTTCATATCTTGTTGCTATAGTGGCAGATTCAACTTTCAATTCCTCATCAAACATGACACTTACCATATTTCCATAATCAATCCCCTTTTCAAAAAGAAACAACTCATATCATCAACATAATGTTCATCCACTCTATGGTAGGATATTCAAGCATGCATGTGCTTATTGACAATTTCAACTCTACCGAATTCATCATCTATGGTTGGATTTGCCCATTCATATCTCACTTTGCAGTCACCATCCACATGTGTTTTGTCACATTCAGATTCACCATCATCTGCACCATCCATGTTACAATGGAGTCCTTGAGCATCTATGTGCTCTTGGTCTACTTCACATGTAGAGGCCTCAACTTATCTCCCTGTAATATTTGTTGCATCTTCTTTATCCATATGTATCTTTGCATAATAGTCTTCACGACCATCTTCCACTTTTGAGTGGGATTCTCCAAGCTCTGTTGTCCTCCCATAGTCTTGTTCATATACTCTCAAAGTTGTGGCTGACTAATTTGGCTGGATCCAGAAATAGAGGTGGCCTTGAAATAGCTCAAAAATAAAAAGCCTTTAGATGAAAGTGAAATTATGACCATATTGTAGTGCTCGTCATCATGATTCAAATGGTGTGAACGACACTCAAATCCTAGTTTGTATGCTCAAGTTATGACGGGTCAAAATTCTAGTCAAACTTGGCCAAGTGGTATTAACTAACGAGACAAAAATCTGACGAAGGAACGACGAATGGAAATCAATGGTTAGAAATGGTGAATTTGTCGCCTCCTTAATTCGTCCAATAATCCTTAATTTCCAATGGAATTTTTTTAACAATGCTGTTTAAAAAATAAAAAATAAAAATTATATGTTTGTGGGGGGCGAGTTGCCACCCCTAACAACCCTCAACAGTCCTCCCAATATTATTATATAATACATATTTAAATAGAGTGGGAGAGCCATCTCAGGCGGAACCCCCCAACCCCCGTTGGAGCTATGCCTGAATCAACCATATATTATGTTAACTTCCAGCTATATTAAAAACATATGTTGCATATTAACCAACGGTTGAACCTCATATGGGATGCGACGAGATTTGAATCGGAATTGCCCCATCCTACGCGCCACTGCCACCAATGGGCCAATGGATCCACGTTGGTGTCTCAACCCTATTTTTTATATAAAACCACATTCATGCCATTCAATGAGACCAGCGGAATCTTGATAGATGTTGAAAATATCTCCTTGGGAGCTAGAGGTGTTAATGTCATAATTTGAAAAGTTTATAGTCATTTTTGCACATTTTCTCTCCAGGAGTCCAACTGTGCAGTCTGTTTCTCCAGCCAAGATCTCCATTTTTTGTCCATGACAAATATTAGAGGTATAAGGGTCAATTTTGTAAAGTTACTTCTAACAGATTTATTTGCTACCATTTAATGAAAGAAGGCCTCCCCACTTTGAGCAGGGCCTAGAGACGTAGCTCACATTGGGTGAACTATGTAATCAAATCATTTGTGCGCCTTTGATCTCATGGTTGCTTTATGATTTTTGCTTATTTTTTCATGTGTTAATTTAGTTGGTTAATATGCTATTTTATATGCAATTCTGTATGGATCCTTGAAGTTAAAAAATCTAGATCAAGTTTAGTATCAGAGCAGGTCTTCTTGATGCAAGTTGAGTGAATGCTAATAAGGAACAATCTCCAAAAAGGAGAAGGAAAACTTAAAACCTTTGATCTCGAAGTGGGGCGTGCACCATGAAGACGGAACATGGAAGATGAGGAAGCACGAATAGAGGAAGAACGAAATTATCGCAAGATCTTCTTCACCATGGCAGATAAATTTTACATGTTGTTTGTAAAGTATGAGAAGACAATCAAACTTGAGAATAAAGCTCTAGATGACCATGCATTAGTGTATCATGAAGGTGGAAGAGGAGAATTTTCTGAACTGCCCTCTCCATCCTCTAGTGACAATTCTTCTTCTTCTTCTTCAGTCATCACTCTAACAAGAATCATAGGAATACATCTAACAAACCATTTTTTAAGCTAGATGTAACGGTTGATTTGCCCACATATAATGGATAATGTAATGCAAAGAAACTAAACAATTGGATTAGATAGATCGAGGTTTATTTCTGGATTTAGCAAATCGAGGAAGATGAGGCCAAGATCCAATTAGCATCTCTTAGGCTGAGTGGCACCGCTCTCATCTGGTGGGAGAGAAAGCTGTAGAAAGGAAACAAAAGCTTGGGTAATCTCCTTTCTTCTTGGTCCAATTTTGTTTCTGCATTAAAAGATCAATTTTATCCTTTTGATTATCGACAAAAGACTTTAATGGAATGGAAATATTTAAGACAAGAAATGGTAAAAATGTACAAAGATTCACATAAGAGTTTAGTAAACAAGCATTGAATTTGGGAATTTCACTTGATTCACCCGAAACTATAACAAGTATATTAGTGCTTGAAATAGTTACAACAAGAATTATTTGTTATTGAGCCTACCACTATTGATGCGGCTAGTCTGAAAGCCATTCACCTTGAAAGAAGGGGAAAGAATGATAAAGAAGAGCAACAAAAGAAATCATCTTTCAAACCTCATAATGGAAAGTTCAAAGTAAAAGGAAAAGGGAAGAACAAGAAGGTAGCTACAACCAAGGAGGAGGAAGGAGCAAACTGATCTTGCATGCATTGCAAGAAGGAAGGCCATGATGATGAAAATGGTTGGAAGTTACATCAAGAGTTGAAGCCAAAGAGATTTGGTGGAAAGGGCGAGAAAAATACATTGGCAACTGCGCAGAAAGACCTTGGATCCAATTCTGGTGATGGGACATTGATCACAGTGATGGGCACACAAGGCACTCTTTCTCTTCATGTTAATGAAAATTCTGAATTGCACATAAGTACAAGTTCTTCAAATGAGCCTCTTGTTAATGAACAAAAGAGAATTGAATTGTTCCATGTTAGAGTCATAAGACACATGTTAAAATGGAAACCTTGTTTGATCTGGGCTCACAAGAAAATTTGATTTTAGAATCCTTGGTTAAAAAGTTAGGATTAGAGACCAAGCCTCATCTGATACCCTACCCTTTTGGTTGGGTGTGTGATAAAGAAAAATTACATGTAATCAAGCAGTGTAGAGCTAGATGTGTGATTGCATCCAAACTAGTAGATGAGGTTGATCTTGATGTGGTACCCTTGGATATTTGTTGTATTGTATTGGGGAGTCCATATTTGTATGATAGGAAAGCAATTTTCTTTCGCTATGAAAATAATATCATCTCACGAAAGATGAGATGGAATACATTGTTAGAGCTCATTATGCCAAAATCAGTTCTAGTCTTGTAAGTGCAGGTCAGATGAAGAGATTGATCAATTCAGCAAATGATGCATGCTCATGGTTGTGAGAAAAAAATATGTCGAGACATCTTCCAAGGTTGTGATCCCACTCATAAAATGAATTGTATTAAATTGTTTCTAACTATGATGAGCTTTTTCAGGAACCAAGAGGGTTTCCTTCAAAGCGTGAGATCCAACATGAGATTCAGTTGTAGTGGGATTCTCCTTTACCCAAGATTGGTATGTACAGGTTGTCAACCATTGATATGGACAAATAAAGAAGCAAGTACAGTAATTTCAAAAACAAGGGGTCATAAGGCCAATTTCTTCTCCACGTGGTTGTTATAGAAATTTTTGGGCACTTCAACCCCAATCATAAATGTCTAGAAACTAAGGGCTCCTAAGTCCCTAAAAGTGTTGCTTCACTACCTAAAGGAACAAGGTCAGCTGATTACATCATCTCCCAGAAGTTCTCCACTGAAAACTGCTCATAAATGGTCAAAACTGGACAATACTGAAACCCCAGTGTAGAGGGTGTGATGCATATCACCTTCCCAGTTTATAGGGTGTGATGCATATTGAATGGCTCCTCTATGGGTGCGGTGGTCGGGAATGGACAAATGGCAGGGACAAAATGTGAGGTGGAAGATCATGGAATCTTCCGAAAGCTTCCCCTCTGACACTTGCCTCTTTGTTTTCGACTAGGGATGAGTAAGAGATCATCATTCTCCAAGTGGAAGAAGGAACTATCAGAGAGAATACACTAATCAAGACCCCAGAAGATGACTCACCTCCCTATAATCATCTAGATATGGATCCGTCATCACAGAGATCCGGAGGCTGGAATTTTGTATCTTATAGAGAAGTGTTGTTGGTTTTATGGTGTAATTTCATAGTGTTGGGTGATCTAAGCTTTACTTGAGGTGAAGAAGGGCCTTCTTGCTGGAGGGTGATGCTAGGTCAGAACATATGGTTGTAATCCTCTTGCTACTTTTCATCTTAATAAAGCTATTCAAGTTTTTCCTCCATATTCTTGTATGTTTCATTATATATGCATTTGTATGGTTAACACACATCTGGTCCTGTGTTATTTATGAATATAGATCTTTGTTCTTCGATAGTAGTATGTTGCTGTGATTCCACAGGTGCTCTTTGAAGCTAGGCAGACAAAGTAGAAGCGGCAAAGCTCTATCAGGAAGGAGAGGAAATCAAGCGCAAGACTAAGGTTGGTCTCCTTTGTTCCACTCCTATCTATCTTCATAAAGGAAAGCGAAAGTAGACTTTACTTGTTTGTTTCTAAGATAGCCACCAATCTTAGTGGGAATAGCACCATCCGAGTGGACACTATTCCTGGTAACAAAATGGTGACTCTGCTGGGGAGCGACTAGATTGTTTGTTAGCCTATCTTTGTTTCTTTATAAACTTACAGATGGAGCCTGAAGCCAAGCCAGCTACCCTTCGAACTGCATTTGTTATACAAATGCAAAGTAGATCAATGCTGCTTCAATCTATCTCTGGGTTTTGTTTATGAATTAAACAATCGATCTGCAAACAGTCTAATTGCCCTAAGTGGTGGCTTTAGTAACCTCTTTAGATCACCCCTGTGTTTTACATATACTGAACATTACTTACTCAGCCTAAATCCCTGAACTGAATTGCAAACTGTGAGTGGAAACTTGTTTAAAGTCTCGCACTGGTACCATCGCACCCTGCCTTCAAGGCATTCTGTATGCATCGCACTTCCTGAGTGCAGTTGGTGCGCTGCATACTGGTTTCACTATGTAACATGTGCGATGGTCAGGGAAGGTTAACTTTACCTTTAGACTGTGGTTTTTTCTCACTGTTTTCAGTCCTATTTAGGAGTTTTTCTGTCTGTAGTCAGTGTATATCTGTGAAAACCCCCTTCTCTTGCATTATTCCGCCTCCTTAGTGCAAAGAACTATAAGTGTTTTTATGTATTATGCACCATTTTCAGTTCTCTTTTGAAAAAAAGTAGCATAGTCGAACCGTCGTTTGTGGATCTAAAAGTGTCATAGCTGTCATTTTCAATTTTAGAAGATAATCCCATTGTTCTTGATAGTCGATTATACAGTTACTATTGCACATGATTTGAATTAGTAGTTTTTAAAGTGTCGAAAAGCAATTTTCATTTCAAAATCGCAAAGTGTCTCTCTTACCTTCACTCCATTTTGAAAAGAAATTT
>APFE030239701.1:7303-44834 GCA_000404065.3 Pinus taeda | reverse complement strand
TGCGTTTAAAGAAAGGGGAAAATTGCTGAAATTTCAAAAGAAGTGAATGTAAAACATTGAAATTAAAGTTACTGTTACAAAGGCTGTTTATCGAACGGGGGTCTCTCCTCCACCACAAGCCCAAAGAAAAATCAGCTACGTAAAGTAGTCAAACAACAGTCTTCTATTAATTCATAATGCAGAAATTACAGTCAAAAAGTGCTGAAACAACAGCTTCAAACCAGAGTTTCTGTGCTCACTAAAAGCGTAGAAATTACATGAATGAAACAACTAAAGACTAATCTTCAAGCATGCGCAGATGCTGGATTTTATAAGCAAGTAAACAACTGCCTACTGCGTAAAACAAGAAACTGAAAGTTAACTGACAGCATGTAAATTAAATGGTTCAGCAACACGTCAATAGGTCCGTGGGTGATCTGGAAGGTACGGTCGTTATGGAGGTTGAATCCAAGGTTGGATCCTATCTCCCATAACCTGCGTAGAGTGGAGGAGTTGCCATCTGGAGTGACGTATCCTTTCAGCTCACGCAGCACCGTTTGAGCTAGCTTTGTTGACCGAAGTTGGATCCTCGTTGACCGGAGGTACGCGTGGCATTGCTGACCAAGCCAATAGCACAGGAACCTTCAACACCTTCATTCCCACGTGCCCATGTGATTCGTTTCTCAAAATGACACGTGGAACATGGAGATCAATGAAAAGGCTGCAGAATTGCTGAATGGCTACGGAATTGCCAGACAACTGCGAAAACTCTGTGCATATGTCAAAAATCTAGAGAAACAGTCAAACATTTAGCAAAGTCAACCAATTATGCTTAAAGACATCAAATGTAATGATCTGGGTAAGTTTATGAGGAAAATAGGGCAAAAGAGAGGGATAAGTGAGGAAAAGCTGTAGGTAATGATGGATAAATAGGTGCAAGTTAGAGGCTCTACACAAGTTCTCGGGGTAACTGTTCCAACCACTATTTCTGTATTGAACTCTGCGACATTGGATTTCATCACCATCTAGTGTTTTCAGTACGGAAAGTTACTATTTGTGTGTGGTTTGACCTCCTAGATTCTTTAGGCATGTATTTCAATTTGTTTGGTTCTTTAGAGGCTTTAGGTGGTTTTCATTGAGATTTTACTTTGTTTGCGTGTGAAGTAGTTAAATTTTTTTAACCGTGGCTGAATTACTGAGGAAGTCCTGTAGACTTCGAGGCCAACCTCCTGAGTTTTCACCAAGCCAGCTTGAAGGGCTACGAGCCCTGGTAACTCTTAGAGACAGTAGAGTTGGGTAACCTGAAGAAGGAGAGTCTTCTGTGGTGGTACATCCTGATTTTCAAGCTTTAGTAGTAGATTATAATCAACAGTCTGTGTCTGTTTCCGAAGTTATTGGTAGTGTTTCATCTACTAGTGATATAGGTGAAGAACCTGAAATATTCGAACCTGAATCTGACATTGCTGCTACGCCAACATTAGGGTTTGCCTCTTCAGCTTCTAGTGGTCCTAGTTCACCTAGGGTAGAAAGAATAATTACCCAAAATCTTCCTTCTAGACTAATAACTATTAAAGAACTTGCTATTCTGGAAAAAGAAGAAGGCATCCCTATCCCTGAAAATCAACCTGTTATAGAGCTTAGGGAGCGTGAATCAATCTTTTACAATCCACCTAGGAGCAGTGCTTGATATCTTTCATTGACTAACTTTTCGGAAAACCCGGGACTAAGTTTTTCACCACCTCGTATTTCTTATCACCCAACCACTAGAGGTTACTATCCTCCATTAAATATGTCAAGACAGTCGTCCATGTTTTCTCAATCTCTGGAAGCCTTTTTGTACGACGGTCCTTCTGTTCCCGCTGGGTATCAGTCACTTTCTGGTACTTTTTTGGGAGCATCTCCTCAACCTATTGAACAAGGGTTATTAACTGGAAATAATGGTACTAAGCTGTTGAGTGTAGAAGATATTCTCATGATGTCAGGTACTATTCCCAATCCTCAACCTCAAGGTGGCCAGTCACCGCCTGGGGGGCAGCCTCAAAATCCTCAAGTATCGCCTGGGGGGCAACCTCAAGGATAGTACATACCTACAGGACAGTATGTTCCTCAAGGTCAACCCCAGACTCAATATGTACCTCAAGGTCAACCCCAGTATCAATATGTACCTCAAGGTCAACCCCAGTATCAATATGTACCTCAAGGTCAACCCCAGTATCAGTACGTGCCTCAGGGTTATCAACCCCAAGGTTAGTACCCAACCCAAGGTTACCAACCACCTTCCGGTCAATCATATGTTCAAGGATCTGGAAATATACCGTTGAATTATCAACCCTACCCTCAACCCAATTATGGTCTTCAATATTATCAACCTGTTATGGGTTCGTACCCCGGAATGAACTTAGTGTGGGATCCATCTCAATCCCAACAGGTCTTGCAAACGAATGTGTAGTTGTCATCTCAAACTGGACAACCCTTGGTTTCTGGTTCACCCCAGCAACCTGTCCAGTCTACTATTCAAACTTCTGTACCTTCTGTAGTTTCTCAGTCTGGGCCTAGTACACCTCGTACTCCGCCTCAAACGACCACTGCAACATCTGTTTCATCTACCCCACCTACTTCTAGAGTATCAACAGCTCTGGTTTCTACTGTTCCTGTATCTACTCCTCAGACATCTTTACCTCATTCTGGACCCACGGTCCACACTTCGGTTTAGATGCCTGTAGGAGAACCTAGTTTAAGTACGGTTGTCACCAGTCAACCTCAATTTATTCAACAACCGTACCAAGGACAGTACCAATTCGGTCCTGCTGTGCAGCAACCAGTCTATCAGTATCAACCGTACCCTAGGTATACATATCAAAAACCTCAACAACCCCAGTACGGTCCGGTTAATCCTGGTTTTCCGGGAGGATATAATATCCCGAATGCAATTCCAATTCCTAGTTATCCTGGATATCCTCCTCCTGGGTCTGGTCTGACGAGCCAGAGTTTTAGAGACCCTAATTGTCAGTTACCATTTATCGCAACTTTAGACTTGCCTGATTTGTCGTGCCTTACGACCGATCCAATTAACTATCTTCTGTTTTGGCTGCCAATGCCGAATAAGTTGCCTAGTGATATTCCTAAGTTTGAAGGTAAGCCAGGAGAGGACCCGTTGAACCATGTGATGACTTATCACCTCTGGTGTGCGTCTAATTCCATTTCAGATGATTCAATCCGTTTAAGACTTTTCTAG
This sequence comes from Pinus taeda, assembly GCA_000404065.3. Taxonomy (NCBI): domain Eukaryota; kingdom Viridiplantae; phylum Streptophyta; class Pinopsida; order Pinales; family Pinaceae; genus Pinus; species Pinus taeda. The sequence goes on along the minus strand of APFE030239701.1, from coordinate 41,620 downwards.
CACACTCTAATTGGTCTTGCGGCCAAGTGGTACATTGAGTTACCGTGAGCCACTTTTTATAACTTTAGTCAGTTAGCTACTTCGTTTCTAACTCATTTTCAGTTGCCAGTTAGATATGATAATGGCACGGAATTATTAACTTCATTAAAGTAGTCAATTTCCACTTACATTTCAGATCACATTCATGAATGGAGATGTCGACGACGTTTAGTGAAAGTTTTTATCTCGGATCAGATCTTAGCTAAATGGTTTGTAAAATCTTTACTGCCCAAGATCACTGAGGATGTAGCTAAAGTTAGAGTTGTTACTGAGGAGCAAGTAATTGCTCAAGCACAATACCTTGACTTAGTTTATACTCAGTCAGGTACGTTACACGAGAAAATCCCCAATCTTCCCAAGAAAAAACAAATCGCTGCAGCTCCTTTAGGGTCTCATGCCATTGATGGTATGATTGGTGCGGTTAATACCAAAAGTAAGAAGAAGTCTTCCAAGAATTCTTCTCCTATCATAACTTTGCTAGATTCCCCGACAGGAGATTCGTCCGCGGAACTCTCCCCCGATATTCATGTTGTAGAGTCATCTACAGCCAAATCAAAATCCGGTGGCAAGAAGAAAGGGAAGAAGAAAAATAAAACAGACAAGAATTCAAAGGAGAAACCAGAAAAAGCAGAACCAACTGATAATAAATGCAAACCTCATTATCATTGTCTCATTTGTGACGAAGAGCATTTTACGAGAGACTGCCCTCATCGTGTAGAGGTTGCAAAAATTGTCAAAGGTTCCCAAACTCCTGCTGTTTCGAAGGATCCTTTTCCAAATCAAGACAGTAAGATGATAGGTTCTTCCTCAAATGCCAACGAAGAACCCATACTGATGATGTCCCATGTTAGGATTGCGACTCAATCGCAAGATTATGGAAGTAAAAGTCCTGTTGATGGTAAAGAAGCAGAATCTTCTCATTCTAACCCATCAACCTCAGCTCCCGGTTCCGATCCACTACAGATTGAGAAACCTAATCTAGACTTAGTAATGAAACCGCCCACCAAGGGTATACTTCGAAAGTCGGCTTTCAATCCACATGCGAGAGTGGCTCAGAACTATAACATTGTTGAAGATTTAGCTGTTTCACCTTTAGCAATGTCAGCTTTGGAAGTGCTGCAATCATGTCTAGCACAACGTAAATTAATTTTGTCGGCTATAGGAGCTGTTGACATTCAAGACTCGAACCTTATAATTTTTTATCTAGAAAATAGTGCACCACGCTTACCTCATCAAATGGTTGTCTAGATTCCAGTGATTGTCAAAAGCAGACCTATTCATAGGACTGTGATTGATGAGAGAGCTTCAACGTGTATTATGTCGGTACAGTGTTGGAGATCGCTTGGTTCTCCTTCACTAAATCAATCCCCGACGATTCTAAAGGCCTTTGATGGCCGTGGGTTTCATCCTTTTGGCATTCTACAGGATTTGCCTATAGGGGTTGAAGGTAAAACCGTTAATCTAGATGTGGAGGTGGTTGATGCCCCTTTATATTACAACCTTGTCTTAGGTTGTAGTTGGTCTTACACTATGACAGCTATCGTTTCATCGGTCTTTCGGCTTATAAAGTTCCCTCATAATGGAAAGATCATAACCTTAGACCAGCTGTCTTACTTTTCATCCGATCCAGCCTCTGCTGAAAGCATTCAGCATGTTGGTAAAACGACTATCCCGTATAAGGATGTTGGAGTAGGACTAGTTAAAGATGCTGGTTTACTGGGAACTTTTCCATTTCCTCCTATCAACGCATCATCTTCTATTGCAACCATTGATATGATTTCATAAGATACCATTGTTTATGATGATCCTTGGATCATCCCTTCTGAATCTGAGATAGACTCATTTGGTGATCTTATGCCTTTGAGTCCGTATGAAATTGCGTATCAGTTCTCCGACACATCTTCAAATAAAATTTACTTAATGAATGTGGTCCATGAGGAATCACTTTCAACATCAAACTCGGATTCAATAACATTTTCTGAACTTGTTCAAACTGATGAGAAAATTCGTGAAATCCTATGTGTTGATGAGTTACCATGGGAAGATCTTCATCACAGATCTTCATTTTTACCTGAGGGTGATCGTTTTGAAAATGATTTTTCATCAATTTTTACGACTGAATATGTCAAGGAAGCTCAGAATCCAATGAAACATCCTAATTCGGAGTTAAAATTGGGAAGTATTTCTCGAACTATTCCCTTTGACATTTCGGTTAAGCCTGGAATTGTTGAAAACATTCATATAGGTGCCTCTTGTACGGAAGATGAAATTCAAACATATAAGGCCCTATTTCAGGAATTCCGCGATGTGTTAGCCTGGTCATATGAGGAAATGCCAGGAATTTACCCCACAGTTGTTGTTCATGAAATTAAAACTTACCCAGATGCTAAACCCGTCCGGCAACGTTTGCGTCAGATCTACCCAAGAAAAGCTGCTGCAATTAAAGCAAAAGTTGAAAAATTACTCAAAGCAAGTTTCATTTATCCGATCCCGTTAACAGATTGGGTATCGAATATTGTTCCTGTTAACAAAAAGCAAGGGACAATAAGAATATGTATCGATTATAGGGACATTAATCGAGCCTGTCCAAAGGACAATTACCCAACTCCCTATATAGATCAAATCATTGATGATTGTGCCGACAGTGAAATATTTTCCTTCATGGATGGTTTTTCCAGATACAATCAAATCAATATTCTACCCACTGATCAACCAAAAACGGCTTTCATTTGTGCATGGGGGACATTTGCTTATTGCAAATTTCCTTTTGGGCTCAAGAACGTTGGGGCAACTTTTCAAAGGGCCATGTCTTATGCTTTTCATGATATCAAGCACATTGTGCAACCCTATCTCGATGACTTGCCTGCTCATTCATTACATAGAGCTAATCATCTTGTCCATTTACGAGCAATCTTTATGAGGTGTAGGCATTATCGGATTCGGTTGAATCCCCACAAGTGTGTTTTCTGTATTGAAATGGGTCAGTTACTGGGGTTTGTTGTTTCGAAAGCCGACATTCGCATCGATCCCTCGAAGGTTGAAGCCATTATCAAATTGCCTCCTCCTTTGAGTGTTCGCCAACTCCAAAGTTTGTAAGGGAAATAAAACTTTTTACGTCGATTCATTCTGAACTACGCTGAGATCACATAGGGTTTTACCCAGTTGTTGAGACAGAATACTCCATTCTTTCGGGACGAGATAGCTGAGAAATCTTTTGATGCACTAAAACACACATTGACCCATGCACTGTTGTTGCATCCTCCCAACTACAACCAGTACTACTTCTTGTATCTTGCTGCCTCCCATTCCACCATTGGAATGGTGTTAGTTTAGGAAGATGAATTCGGTACTGAACATGTGATATACTACCTTAGTCAAACTTTAAATCCAACTGAGCTAAAATACTCACATGTGGAGAAATAGGCATTGGTAGCCATTCATGCTGTCCAATGTTTTCTTCATTACATTTTACTACGTAAAACTACAAATTTCTGATTGCAACCCTATGATCTATATTTTGACCAAGCAATTGCTAGGGGGCAAGTACTCCAAATGGATTGTGATCCTGCAGGAGTTCGACTTGGAATTTGAAAAGTCTAAGTCAAAGAAATCTTTAGTTTTTGCGGAGTTAATGTGTGACTTCCCGCGTGCTGACACGGAAACTGTGGCGGAGGATCCCATTGCAGATGAATCCTTGTTTCTAATCATCACTTTAGATCCATGATATGGGGATATCATCATCTATCTCCAAACCCAATCCTTTTGGCTAGAAATTTCAAGGTCGGAACGTCGAAAAATACGATTCCAGTCCCAACAATTCAGAATTATTGGAGATACTCTTTATCGTCGTGGGGCGGACTCTGTTTTTCGACGTTATTTAACTCATGAGGAAGCTGAAAGGGTCTTAAATGACTACCACTCTAGAGCATGTGGCGGTTATATGTCTGGGTATGCCACAGCCCAAAAGATATTGCGCGCTGGCTACTTCTGTCCGTCTATGTTTAAAGATTGTATTATCACTGTCCGAATATGCCACAACTGCCAAATTTTTGATCGAAAGATGCACGCTCCACTTGCTCCTCTCCACCCTATAATTGTCGTTGGTCCTTTTGCCAAATGGGGTATCGATTTTATTACATGTAACCTTCACTCAGCTGGGGGGCATGCGTATATCATCCTTGCAGTAGATTATTTTACCAATTGGACTGAGGCGATGCCTACATTTGAGGCAGACGGCAAAACAGCTGCGATTTTCGTGTTCAATCATATAATTGCTAGGTTTGGTGTTCCATAAGTGATTATCACTGATCATGGGCGTCATTTTCGAAATGTTTTGATGACTGAACTTACAGGCCAACTTGGCTTGCGTCACGATAGTTCAACTCCTTATTACCCACAAGCTAATCGTATGGTTGAAGCCATCCACAAATTTCTGGTCATCATGATCCGACGAATCATTGGGATTCACTGGTCGAATTGGCATAACATGCTATTTTCAGCGCTTTGGGCGTATCAAACCTCAGCAAAAACGTCAACAGGGTTCACTCCTTTCCAACTATTTTATGGTCTGGAAGCTGTGTTACCCATTGAATGTGAAATCCTGTCATTGCGTATGGCCATCGAATTACTTCCAGCCACTTCCGAAGAGGAAAGAAATTTGTTATACTTGGCTTAGTTAGATGAGAATCAACGTGATGCTGCATTAGCGATCGAATCTCATGCAAAACATATTAAAGCTCAGTATGATCGAAATGTGACCCCTCGAAATTTTTCGGAAGGAGATCTAGTCTTATTGTACGATCAAGCAAATGATAAATTAGGCACTGGAAAATTCGTGCCTATGTGGCATGGTCCCTATGTTGTCAAGCGAAAGCTAGCAAAAGGGGCCTATGAATTGGTAGACTTTGACAGGGTCTCTTTAGGTAAACCCAGAAATGGTCTTTACCTGAAGAGGTATTATGCTTAAGGATGGGTGTGGAGATTTTTGGTTAGGATAGTTTTCCTTCTAGCTGGTGTGTTTTAGATTAAAAAGTGTTCTTAGCTTAGAGAGTGTTTTTCGTCATTATTCCTGCTTATCTTGGTTTTACTCTTGATATCGCAGATATCGACGCCTCTCCAAATATACATTGGTTTCACTGATGGTGCTTTTCGTAGTACATGGAATATTTCTTCTGCAGCTTGGGTTATTTATTCACCCTCTAACGAGTTGGTATCTATGCATGGGGTAAGCCTTGGTCAAACAACAAACAACATTGCAGAGTACAGTGCAGTGATTGAGTTATTATCTGAATCTATTTCATTTGGGATTCGGTGTTTGATAGTGAGGTTAGATTCTGAACTCATTGTATTACAACTTAATAGAGTATATGCCACTAGAAATCCAGTGTTATTGAGATTATTTTTGAGAGTGCGTCTCTTGGAACGTGAATTTGACGATATTGAATATCAACATATTCCAAGATCTTTAAATACATTAGCAGATGCAATTGCTTCTCAAATGTTAAGTAGACATGTGCAATAATCATACAAGTAAATTTAAAAACATTCCATAACATGTTTAACAAGATAAGTCGGTAATAGTGACATTATAATATAGGAGTGTGTCAAAATATACATCGTCCTTGATCATAGGTTGAAAAACACCTTATGATCGGAAAAAATGATAAGTAGAAAAAGCAAAAACGTCATATGTGTCTACAATAGGCGATCATCCCATCACTGGTGATGATCTCGATACGAAACCACTGCACGGGCCACCTTACAAAGGAACCTCCTAAAAGTTCCTGAGACCCCAATCACATAGCGCTGAAGTCGACAAGGAATGTCATCTATGCTGGTCTCCGGAATGTTCCCTGTCAAGCGTTCTAGATGGCTCTCCAACTCGGCCAAAGTCTCTGCTGATTCGTCCTGTGGGGCTGGTGCCACTATAGCTGGTTATTTCCTCTCGTAAGGCTGGAAAGCGACTGGTTGCCGTGGGCCCACATCTGCATTTGAAACTTTTACTATTAGTTTTGGTACGATATAAAAACAAAAATAAAAAAAATTAGGAAAATGTTGAAAATGATTTTACCTGCATCATCCCATTGCTCTCCTGGCGGAAGAGCCATGTCTGGGTCCCTGCGAAAATCTACCCCAGCATAAGGAAAGTCCTGGATAGTAAAAACCTGGTTCTCCAACCATTGGAAATACTCAGGTTTGAACCGAACGACCTCGGTCCCCTCATCAGGATGACGGGCCATAACTGCAACCCATCGCATCAGTTTGGGCTCTCGAGGAAGCCCAACTCCAATAGTGAGGTGCTGCGGGATCAACATCAAAACCCTCTCCATACCAAAACTCACAACTATAGCACCATACCCAAAAGTCTTTAGTTGTCCGTTTTTGGCCCTGGTCAGTTTGCCCTTCACATTGGCCAACACAGCATCGCACCAGTTGAAAATGGTGCCTCGAAAGCAATCGACTGCCATCCGCATCTGGGATCTGGTGGCAATGTGTAGCGCTGCACTACCACAGAGTCTGGTAACTGTAAACCCAATAACCATGAGTTTAGGATGGGATATGGTTTTGATATCTATCCCTTTGTCCCGGTTCTGGACATTGCAGAACTCTAGCCGGAGGCTCTCGACAGATTGGCCACCTACCCTGGGCCCGAATAGAGTCAAATGTTCACCCCTCCTGGGAAAACTAGTCAAAAAGTATATATGTACTGGCTCGATTTTGAGCTGGTGTCCACCAATAAAGAAGCATTGGTCCTATATACTCCATCTATCAACCAACCACTGCAAAAAGTCCACCTGGGCCCTCATGCCAGGTATGGCCCATAATTTGTATAAGCCACATGCCTTCAATGCATCGATCAAAGGTTGATGAATCATCGCGACAAGGTCCACATCCTCGTGCTCCCGTTCTTGCCAATCAAGCATGATGTTTATCCTACATTCAAGTAAAAAGGCGAATTAGAATGTATAAAATTGAATTTTTTGGGTAATTTTTTAGTTCATTAGGGTTGTAAAAACCTTTGCGTGGAGTACGCACCCTCTGGTTAGAGACAGTGCATGGGCCCGCAGCTTGTCTTCACGGTAGGTGCGTACCCCCGACTTTTTTCCCACTGTGAAAAATTCGGGGCACGTGGGTCTCCTGTGGGAAACCCGCGGGCCCCCACGCACGGGTTTTTAAACCTAAAACCTCCTAAAAAATAAAATAAAACCCTAAAAAACAATTTCCAACGGACAAAAATGAAGAGTAAGATGATGTGGATTACTTGGATGAGACGACGTTCGATTCCGATGGATGGATTTTCCATAATCTTCATGGGAAGTTTCTGGTCAAAAGCCCTTTTTTCTCATCCAAATCTCAAACGGTAAAAATGAATGGTAAAAGGTCCTTCTTATAAATTTTTTGAATAAATAAATTCTAAATTTGTTTATGTTTCACTTTGAAAAGGTGTTTTTTGCGACATTTTTACCTATTTTAAACAGGTATGGGTAATGTTTGAGTTTTTGTTCAGGATAATAGATTTTTCAGGCGAAACCGGTCATTTCCAACGAAAAAACATTAGAGTCACCTTTAAGCTCTTTTCTGACTCCTAAAACATGAAAAGATTGCCGAGTTTTTATTTTTAAGCTCGTTAAAACAGAACTAAAAAGATGGTCCTCTTACAGCCTTTTTCTGACCGTAAAAACATGAAAAGATTACCGGATTCTTTTCGTTTCAAATTCGATATTGGTCATAAAATGACGTGTCATTGGTTGCTTTTTTACTTTTTTCGGATCAAAGGCACTAATTACGAAAAGTACTCCTTGGTCGTAAATATCAAGCGGTTCTCTCAAGTATTATTTTATACTTTTTCGGGCTTGGGAGACACAAATTTACGAGAAAGGTCAACCCTGGAGTCTTCTTAAGTTTTTAGACTCTCTAAAATTGAAAAACGCCGAGTTTCTCCTATACTGGACTTGTTAATTTTTGACAGTAAAGGACCTGTTCAATTACAAACAGGAATGGACCACTCCTTCTTAGGGTTCGAATTTAAACTAAGTTGGACTCATCCGAAGGATGAGCTTATAATCAAGAAAATGTTATCCTTCTCAAGCTTGTAAAAAATAAAAAGGTACTTGCCAGAAATGGTGGGGGAAAAGAGAGAAAAATGAGCCTATTTGTCATAATTTGTAACCACTCTTGAACACGACACTTTCATTCACCTGGGTTGGGAAATCCTTTTCCTAACAGTTGATCAAACCACATTGAAAGTCTTCAGCCGGTTTCTGGGTATTAACTTTGGGTCAATCGTCACCAAACCATCTGTTGTGTCGTTATGTGTTCAAGAGGTCAGTGAAAATAATCCATTCATCTGCAAAATATTTGTCATCCATCTTGACCATCCCTGAGTCAGTCCTTGCAACTAAATTTCTTCAAACTTGATCTATGATTTCGTGTTGTGGGCTTGCCTACGACGGATCGCTTTCTATCCGACTTCAGCTCTTTATCTAGAAAGATGATCTAGAAATCGCCAGTACCTTGGGATCTACATGCCTCAATGGCAGGTTTCTCGCCTTCGACGATAGGTTGCATCATTGACCTTCAATCAAAGGATTCCATGACATGTTCGACATCGACACATCTAATCACATCTCATGGATTGTACTGAGTACTTTGAGAGCCATTGTCACCATTGGTGGTTTCTCTCACACTTGTTAACAGTTTACATCATCGACTGGTAATCAAGTGGTTTCTACCATGTTCTACTTTGACACATTCATTCGCATGGATAGAATCGTACTATTTCGGGAAGTAGAAATGAAGACCCTGGATCTAGTTTCCACCATCTAGGCTGCGAGAAATTTTGTATTCATTATGTTGTAGACTATTCATAAATAGATGGTTGCGTCCATACTGTGTCTACATGTGTTTATACTTGTGATGTATTACAAGATCGTTCCTATATCAGAGCAGTAGTCAATTTTCTAGTTAGTTTTGATCTGAGTATGGGAATGCCTACCTCAGCAATGATATGATCTCATATATGTATATTTTGCATTTGAATGTTTTTACTGGTTCCATCCGGGCTCTCTGCAAGATTATCCTCGAAATGATAAAGTACTTCACTCTTCCTAAATGATAAATCAAATCCTCATCTAATATAGACTTCTCACTTTAGGGGGCAATCTGTTACAAAAAAATATTGTCACCATGACTATTTACAGACAGTATGGGTCTATCATCACTTATACTAGCCTCCTAAGCAAGTCTCAGACCTTAGCTCTTCATGTCAAGCTTTGCAAATGAGAGAAAGACATTGAAAATCAATATTACTCTGGTTCCGCACTTTCTCTCACTTTTTCCTGCGGGCCCGCACCCTTTGTTCATATTACCTGCGTATCTGCACGCTCTGTCTATAAAGGGGTGGGTGCGTACCCCTGTAAAATTCAAAAAGGTGCAAGTTTATTCTAAAAAACTCACTTTGGGTTAATTCTAGATGTTTCTAGAAGGAATTTTGACGTGGATTGTTCGCTCCAAGGTGGTTCATGCATCCCAAAAGAGAAGGAGCTAATCCCTTGATAGGAGGAGCTATCCCTTTGAAGGAGGGCTTTATCCCTTTGAAGGAGAACCTAGTAACTTCCCTCCATTGCACTATAAATTAAGGCATTGGGTCAGTTGCTGGGGAGGTTAGAAGATGAACATATTGAGGGTAAATACTGATGGAATTGGGACTTCCTAGTTAAACTTGAGAGGGGAGATCACATACCTTTTGGTTTCATTGGGAAGTGAGTGAAACTTGTCAAAGTAGAGGAGAGTTCTTGTCAGACCGTGGGAGGAGCTTGTACAACATCAAGGCTGTAAATTTCTTCTTTCATTTGAATTAATACAATCAGATTCATTTTTCTCAACAAATTGTCTTATGTGGTTTTTTTCATAATCTCCTTGATCATTATGATGAATATGCTTTATGATATTGGCTTTTCAGGTGCTATTTAATTTATTTGCTTGTTTGTGTTTGCAGACTTACACTTCAAGGAAGCTCATTTGGAGCGAGGGAGCAAGGCTTCCACAAACTTGCATTGGACCCAAGGTAGGCCTAAAACACTTGTTTTCCTTTTTTTTTTAATTGCATATTTAGAGAAAGATAGTCTTTGATTGGCTTGCTTGTCACTAGATATCTTTAGATACTAGGAAGGTCGATCTTGTCCACAACCTCGACTCATTCCGTGTGACATCAGGTTTTCCTCATAGTTTATGTATGTTCTCTGTTTACTTGATGACCCTATAATGCTTTCACACTCGATCTATATATTTATGGGCTTCTATAGGGGAGAAATACTAGTTTAAAAGAGGCAGTGGCATTCACATTTAAGTGTTAACTATTATGTAACTGCTTCTCTTGAACTAGGCTATCCATACAAATATATAAATGGTGCTACACTATTTTTTTATGTGATAAAACTCAGAAATACACCTACAACAGTTTATTTACAAACTATTTGACGTAATATCCCAATGGGAAACCTCATTTAACTTAGTGAAATCAATGTTGTTTGAGGATATTTTTAGTGAGGGATATTACACACTGGTGGTGGGTAACACACTGGATAAGCGGAGTTGTCTCCATAGATGATCAACTTTACCCACCAACCTCAATCAATATTCTTTCCAATAAGTATTTGGTTTTTAAATTAAAACCAAAACATCTAGCACCATATGACATGTTTTATGAACAAAGGAACAATCCCAATTTTTTCTCATTTATGACCATCCCTATCACCTTCCCATATAATTGTAGAACCTCCTTGGTTCTCAAGCATTCGTTGTTGAAGACATGAAGAAATAACAACACATCATCCAAAAGAAAGAAGTGGAGACCAATCCAAATTCCTTCCACTTGAAACTCCATGTAGAAATATTTCATTTGTGGTAGCAAAAATTATTCTACTAAGGGCCTTAATCATCATAATGAAAAAATAAGTGGAAAGTGGGCATCCTTGGTGCAAACCCCTCGAATATTTGGAAAAGTATGAGACTGAGCCATTTGTAAGGATTGGAAAAGAAGTGGAGGTAACACAATCCATGGTCCATTTCACCATTTCATAGGGGAATCCAATATGAATCAACAAGTGCAAGAAATACCAAGACAATATTTTGTAGGCTTTTAGGAGATCTATTTTTGTTACTGCTATTGCAATTTTTATGAATTTTATTTGAATGTACACCTTCTTGCATTGACCCTATTTCTTCATGAATGTGCCGATCTTCTAAAAAACCATTTTTTCAGTAGAAATACAGTGAGGTAGAAATGGATTCAAGTAAACAACAATTATCTTGGAAATGATATTAATAGTTATATAGGCTGAAATTGGTCGTTATTCTAAGCGTAATCAGTCTTTTCATTCAATACAATAAAATCATGTTGATGATAATTAGGATCTTCCACTCTTGTTGAAATTCAGCGCTACTTTCAATAAGTCCCGATTGTCTTGGTATTTAGTCCTCCACACATGCCCCTCATCCAAAAGCAGCTTGGATTTTCGGGCCTCCAAAGAAAGAAGGGAGCATAGCTCATTTGCATTTAAAAAAAATTGTTCAATGGCTGCAGAAAAATAGTACCTTCCCAGGGAAACAAAATATAGGAGGCCTCAGACAATTTTCACATGGCACCAATCATAAGTTGCTTGAGGAAACAATGCTATCCATTTACAGTTTAGCCTAGGTCAAAAAAAGAAAATTTCTAGTTGCACAAAAGGAACAAACCCGGCGAAGCCATTTTGGAAAAGGGGTCAATGATAAAGCCCTTTACTCCTAGACATGGCACACTTATCCATACTGATGTTGAATCATCCCATATGTTAGATGAGAATATTGTAAAATATGCATTGTGTCTACGGGGATAAAGGGATCCTAGAAACATAAATCAAACAGATGGATGCCCCCTCTCGAAAAATTCCTTGCAAGGTATTAAGAAAAATAGTCATTTCCAATAATGAATTCATGCATTGAGCCCAACCCTAAATGTGTAGGGGTAATCGGTAATCTTTTTCAACAGAGAGTGAGACCAAGTCATATTGAATTATTCAATTGGAATGTAATAGAACCCCTCCTCTCCTAAACATGATTTGAAATCCCTCAATCGTACAAAAATGTTTATGGATTGACTGGTGGCCTAAAATATCATCAATCAATGAACCCAAATGGAAATCAGAACATAAACAATGAGCCGGATTGAAAACACAAAAGAAAATCCAAAAATATGGTGTTCTTCAAGATACCTTTGGGTATATATGCTAGAGTGTTTCAAAAACTTCGGATGGCCTCCAAGACCACTTTGATCACAGTGCTAGGGGTTATCAATTACAAAGGCTGAATTTGTTTCTTGTGAAGACTATTAGTGAGGTTGAATTTGTTTTATACTAGGAGGATAGAACTAGTTAAGCTTGACACATGAGTCGTCTCTCAAGGCCATGTTGCTGTTGTGGTGCAAGACAAAAAGTTATTTTAGAGGGCCAAATAGGAGAAAATAATGCTCTTTCTAATTTTCTTCATCTCTCTAAGGGGTCTTCATCCTCATTTCATAATTTTCAGTATCATAGAGGGGTTAGATTCTATCTTCTATAAGTGTTGAGTCAACCATAAAGAGGCTGTGTCATATATATATGTAGTTCCAACACTTGGAGGCCAAGAAATTTATGTATTGAGACCACCAATTTCAGAATTGACTAAATTTCCTTGCACATAACCAAAGAGAGGCCATCTAATATAATTTGTTCCAGATTTGAAGTTACGTCCATGGATCATGCTCTGATGTACATTCATCATCACTTTCAGATATGAAGTTGGAAGTTGTAGCAGCCTATCAAGTGAGAAGGTAGAAATGCTCCCTGTGCACCCACGAGGATCATCAAACAATGAAATCTAATTTTTATATCAGTTTGGACATTTTCTAGGTGTCTAATACACCCATTTACACAGATACAACAATTGTTGGTATTTCATTATTTTTTGCTCCATGTCAATTCAATATGCAATAAGGTCTTATGCGACGAGCGAAAGATATTCCTCTTGTTTCTGATTGGTACAATGAACCGTGGTATGCATTTTTATGATGCATGACACATATTCATGTTCTTTTTGTTCTTTAGTTGTGCTGCAAGTGCCATGCATTTGATTCCTTGAATACTTCATGTCATTCAGCCCCTCCACATATCCAATGAAGGTTCGTGTGAGCTATCAAAAGCTCCTAAAATGTTATGTGTTGAATGAAATTCATCACAAGGCTACAAAGGATCAAAATAAGAATTACTTGTTTCATTCCCTTCAAGCTAGCAATATTTTCCAGACAACTAAGCTAGATTGGATAGAGGTTGGGCTTCAAGTTTCTAGACAAAGTTAAAATATGTTGAAAATTATTGTTCACTAGCAAAACTTGAATTATCTTCATCTTGATTACAATTTCAATATGAAGCCTATGAAGACACTCACAACAAAGGAGCATAAGAAGTAATGTTTTGGAAATGCTTTCCATTGATGTTATGAAATTTTGTGACTAACAAAACTAGTTGTCGATGCAGATATCCAATTTTGACTCAGAAATGTAGATACTTTCTAGTTGGTAGACAAATTACAATATACATTTTCACATGTAGGGCAGTTAACTAGTATGTATTTTTACAAGTATATTGGATTATTCCCCAAATAAGAATGTGTAAATATATGAAGCATTTGATTTATTATTTCTTTAACACTGGGCCTATTGGAAAAAGACCTGAATGTGGATTTTGGGCTCCAATATGGAAATTATTGTTGTTTTTAATATGTGGTATAGTACCAGTGCTAGAAAAGTGGCTTGGAAACTTGCTTGCACAACAGTTTGAAGGTTGTCATTCAAAGCCTCATCAAAAATTTTCTTCGATGGTTGGCAAGCCATATTATCTCAAAAAAATCGAAATTAGTTCTCAGAGTGCTTTTCAATTGCAAGTCCTAAATGATGTTTCCTCTCTTGGTATGATGCTTCAAAGAAGGAACATCAAAGAGAGCAGGTACAATATTTTCCATGTAAATCTAAACAAATGTTTTCTTCAAGCATTTGGACACTCGCAAATATATTGATTCCTCTTAAGAGCCCTCAACATGGTACTGTGTTGAGAACTTGGGTAGGCGTAGCAATGATACTTAAAGGCGATAGTTGTATCCAATTTAGGGGTTGCAGGGAACTTTATGCCTAGTGCATTGGACAAGTGAAAGAAGCAACACAATATAAATTTTTTAAATTGAAGCTTTGAGAATTCTCTTTTCTAACATTTCCAATTCTCAAGCTCAACTTCATAATCCGAAATCAATAACTAAAACTATAGCCAATGCTTGAGTTCATTCATCAACATGTAACATGTAGCTATTGCATGGAACAAGGCCACCATGTGACTACAAAAACAATAATGAGAACTAAGTGTACACATAGATGCCATGATTATAGCCAGCCTAAAAAACTGATCACATCTATGGATCACTGAAACATGGATTCATGTATACGAAAATACACCATCCACTCTGAGATAATGACATCAACTTTTCAAGAAACATGACATCCTACATAGATCCTTCATTTCCATCGACAATGTGGCTAACAACATTTCTGATTACATGTGGACATACATGTTCTAACATTTTGGTTACTTCAACAACTTAAAATTTCCTTACATCATCTTGTCCGTACTAGATTACCAAATGACCACTTCCTGTGCCTACATCCAAAACATTATTTCCTTAAAATTAGTGCATGTTCTCAAATATAGTTGTGTAATAAGCATGCATCCTCACATGTCACATTTGGGAAAATAGTTGTAGGGAATCTCCAAAATTCCCTCACTTCCCATGTCTTTCCTTGTACCAAACAACTAACATTGGTGCATAGCCTTTACTAAATAACATATGTTTTCTCTCTTCAACATCTCATAATTATAATGAACAATTGCCTCAAGATGTTGTTTATAAATAGACTTTGCCTCATGAGAAGGTGTCTCATCCCAAGGAGAAATTTTCTCATCAATAGACCATTCCCAAATAACAAATTCAAGATTTGGATGAACAGTCAATACATCAATAGGCATCGCCTCATGTGCTTTTTGATCCTGTTCTATCAACACGTGTCATGAATTCAAGCCATCCTATGTCTGAAGGAATTATTTTTTCTCAAGGTCATTGCTCATAAATTTCATTATGGATAATGCCTTCATATTCTAAATCAAACCCATCACAACTAAGATTTATGTCATTCCAATATCAACAAGATATGGGTGATGGAAAATGTCATTGTTCTTTAAGTCAATATAGGCCAATCCATATTTTATGGATTGCAAGGGGACAAAGTTAAACAAGTGAGTGGAGATAATTTAGATGAATAACCTTATCTTAATTATCATATTAATGAGAGGTCATATGAGACAGATAAAGTTGTTCAGAAGACAACATTGGACCAGGACGATAAAATTTACCATGCTATGAGGACATTAGTAAATCAATCCAAAGGAAATGATGTTGAGAAAATCACTGAGTTTTCAGGGAGTCGCAATGCTAACTTGGCTGGAAGCTTTGGTGGAATAGAATGTTGTGTGAATATGAATACAATTTTCCCTTCTGGTTGGGGTGATTCTTATCAAGCTTAACAGGAAACTGAGAAGCTTGAAACTTTTGTGGCAACACAATGTCAACTCAACTTGCCTATTACTGTAGGGGATAAGGGAGCCATATGCATTACCACTGATGCTATGAAAGCATTACAGCTATATGGAAGAATGAACCAATTGTCAAGGCCTAGTTCAGATCCCAAAGCAATGAAGTTGGATAAACTAATCTTTTAGAAGAATATGGGACTCTTAATCATGATGGGGATGTTCATATTAAGTTTCCTACTATAGATCAAAGGCTGAGTGAAAAGTTGCAAGAGACTACTTCAAGAAGTCTATGAAGTTCAACATATTTTTTTTCACATTTACAACTTCCCTCACATTTGTTGGCTCCTAAAGCCCAAGCACTTTCATAACAAAAATAGGTAAAGTCAAGAAACAAAAATGGTCCATTATCTTTTCATTTACTAATATTATAAGAATGAAGTTTTATTAGAGGCACTATTTCTTTATTTGTTTGGTTAGAAAAGGGTTTTCTTTTGGTTTTATGTGACTTTAAATTTATCATATGTATCATGTTGAGAAATGGGAAAGAAAAGTGTGTGACATTTATCTTACAGAAATTGATGCCGAAAGAAAGGATACAGAGTTTAACCAATCTACCGTTTGTTTTGGTAAAGGTGGAGGAACATCTTAAAAAACTACCTAAGAATGTACCATATACAAAGTTTGAAGATAAGTAATATATGGATTTTTATTTTGCAGATATGTTTATTTTTTACCCAAGATATTATAGCAAGAAAAATATTGATATTGTAGAAATTGTTTGAGGACCTCATTGAGGTTGATTTTTTTGATGTCATGCTTGATTGATACCTTCTCATATGTTAGAAAGGATTTAAATATGAATTAATATATTCCTGAAACAAATCATATCCAAATTTTATAGATATAAAAGATAAAAAAAAAATGTCAATGCCTTCGTTTGATTGTTACTTGACTCTGTTGTGGGCGGGTTAAAGGAAATGTGATTGGAAAAAGGACGGGGAGACAATGCATAACATGTATTGGATATGATTAATTTGTTGTTAGAGATCCTTCAGGCACCTGAGCCATCAAATTTGGAAATGTTTCTAGTAGGGATTCCTATGGTTTTTAATGTTGTGATTCTTTCATCAACTCATGTTTATTTTGGGCAAGAAAATGTTTTAGGAATGCTAGATAAGACATTGGTGGACAGGTAAACAGATTTTTTATAATTGCAATGTCCATTCCATGATATCCTCTCTTTATTGTTTGATTGTATTTTGAATGTTTCTTTTGATTTTGTTTTGTCTTTTAACTATGAAATTGGAAATACATGGTATCATGTCCATTTAATCAACAACCAAAGCTTGAAGATGAAATTAGTATTACATGATATTGATTGGAAGCTTTATAGCCATTTTGTGTTAAACAAATTTAATGACTATCAGAAAAGTTTACTTTCATGTTGTTATTTGAGCACATGTTGTTTATATATTGACCAATTTCATGCATTAGAAAATGAAATGTTGCGAATAAAATGACAAGGATTAAATATCATACCTCAGATTATTTGTTTTCACAAGTTATCTACAACTTGAAATTTTTAGCATGTAACTTAGTTGGCATGATTATGCCTAAGATTTCATTGAAGGTTGAATACTAAGTTATTAAGTTATTATTTTATATGGTGACATTTTATTTGCTTTGTTTATACAATTCATTTGGCCACATTATAGTGGCTACTAATGCCCAACTGAAGAAAACTTGTTCGAGTTTCTTCCTTGTATGGGGAAAAATGGCTCTGACATTGCGATGTTGAGGTATATGTCGTATAAAATATTTATAGTTTACTTTAATTTATATTCTAGTGTTCATTGTATTTCATGTCTTACACTCTGCATTGTACCTTCTTTTGTTTTTAGAAAAGGAACTCAGTATTGATGGTAAGAAGAAGGAATTGAAGAAAGAGGCTCAGAGCAATAACATTGGACCGACAAATGAAAAGAGACAGAGAGAAGAGCATTGATCTAGTGATACCCTTAGATTCAATATCCCACATAAGACACACACATAGAGACTGATGGTCAAGTCTCCAGAGTTGGTGATTTCACCTGCAATGCCTTGGCAACATAATGATAATGTTTTGATGTCATGAAACATCATTTCATGTGTAAATTGTAGCCCAACCAATATTAAGTTGGAAACTCATATTGTAATACCTTAACATTTCATATAATATAATTTACGTGGTTGAAATAATTTATAGTTTCACTTGATATTTTTTAGTATTGTAATTAACATATGCAACTTTGCGTTTTCATATAAGATGAACATGCACATTGTATGACATTTTTTTAATTTAGCTGAAAAAGCATACTAATTAATTTATGTTGATTAATAATGAACACATAAAATAAATTTAAAACTACTAAATTATTAGTTTATATTGATTAATGATGAACACAAATAAAATGAATATACAACTAAATTAGTAATTTATAATGATGGCTAGTGGAAGAGTTTTGGACTAGGGTTTGAAACAGGGGGCGACAAAAGCAAGCTAGTAACTGTGAAGGGGAAAGGAGGAGGGAGCTCCACTCCCTCCTACAGTAACTTATTTTTGAGCAGAGGCAGAGGGACGAATCAAAACAAGCCCCAAAATTCTTTGGAGAATGAGACAAAAATTAATGGTTCCCAAGAGATGGAAGGTATCAAACCCCAGGAAACGGAAGGGATCCATGAGGAGGTTTGAAAGGAAACGAAAGCTAGAGACAGTGGTCAGAGGACTGAGGGGAGAGCTACAATGGGACCCTACAAGCCCATGTCTAATATTAAACCACAGGTGGTTTTGAATAATCCTACTCTGCAGGTGCATAGAGATCACATGGCAGCATATGCGGTCATATGCAAGTTTATGGGCATTTGGCCCATGGAGAAAGCACTATACACTTGGATAAAGAACACCTGGAACCAAAAGGAGAGATAAATATACGTCTTGGGTCTAAGGGTTTTTTTACCATGGTATTCACGAACCTGGAGGATAAAGACAAAATTTTCGAATGAGGACCATACTTCTTTGCTATTGCAAGCCCTCTACATACGACCATGGATGGTGAACTTTGTTCCAGAGTGAGAAACATTTACATCGTTCCCGGTATGGATTAGATTATATTCCTTACCTTTAGATTACTGGTTTCCAGAATCCTTACAAGCTATAGGCAAGCAATTTGGACATTTTATAAAGATATCAGAGGTGACTCTGTGAGGCAAATACACCTCCTTTGCCCACATATATGTGGAAATGGACTTATTGGGAGCACTCCCGGATGAAATCATCCAAGAAGTTTATGATGAGGAATGGGTTCAGGCAGTCGATTATGAACATATCCCATTCAGATGCCGCAAATGTCATGAACATGGGAACCTCTTCAGAGACTGCCCACTCAACAAAAGAGAGGACAACCCGAAAAGAAACATCGGAAAAGACCTTGAAGGATACACCAAAGCGGCAGGCAAAGGGAAAGGAGGGGGCAGAAAACACCAAAAGAAACCTAATGAGAACAAGCTACCAACTCACAATAGTTTTGAGATTTTAGAAGATGAAGGGGAGGAAAATGGGAGGAGTAAGGATCTGGAGGATATTTCAACAGGGAAAGGAAAAGAGGACAGCATGGACATCACACAGGAAAATATTGAAATAAAGGTGGATCCACTAAGCACTATAGGGCTTGGAGGAGACCAGGAGATGACCCCAAGTGAAGGAGGAACGGAGGACCAAGACCTACAGGAGACTCTTGATAGGGAAAACCTTGAAATAGAACAATTTCTAGAATAGGGAACCAAGAAAGGGATTGACTCTCTGCCATAAGAGGAGTTTTATAGAGTGCAACAACTATTCCTGTGAAGGTCCCAATCAAAGGATGTAGGAGTCAAAAGAAACGACAACAACCAGGAGAATAAAGGGGTCAAACAAATGGAGAGTACATCAGGACACTCCATGAAAAACCTAGGCAAGAAAAGGGGGAGGAGGAGACAGAATGATCTCCTGTCAGAATGTGGGAAACTTTTGATTAACTCAGGTAAGATGAAAGATCTTAAGATTTACTCTTTCACAAATACATAATTATGAAGCTCACAACTTGGAACATTAGGGGGTTAGGTAATAAGAGAAAGCAAATAAATCTCAGTAACAAAATAAAAATGGAAAACCCAGACATGGTGTTTATACAGGAAACTAAATGCTCAGTAAACAGGATCAGGGTACTTCATAGCAAATGGCCCAGTAAATATGAGTTTCTTGAAGTCAAAGAAAACAACACAGCAGGGGGAATTCTTACCCTATGGAATCTGCAGAAATTTGAAATCATAGATGCAGAAGCATACATAAATCACCTTTCAATGGTAATACAACCTTTGGGGGAGAAAGGGTGCTACTTGATCACAAATGTCTATGGTCCTCAAATGCAAGAAGACAAACTAAATCTCCTCACTTCTCTAGAGGAACTAAGAAAGAGACACTCTAATATCCCCTAGATTATGGGAGGGGACTTCAACATGATCAGATCCCTCTCTGAGAAAAAAAGGGGAAGTAGAAAGTTAGGATGAGACTCATTTGCATTCTAGGGCTTCCTAGACAACATGAGACTGGTAAGTTTGGAAACAATAAATGGAACCTTCACATGGAATAACAAGAACATGAGAGGGGGAATTGCTAAAGTTTCCTCAAAATTAGATAGAGTCATAATCTCAGAGGATCTCCTTCTTTCCGGTCAAGCTATGACAACTTGGATCCTTCCTTTTGGAGGCTTGGACCACTAGCCCGTCCAGTTGGAATCTTCCTTTATTGGAACCCCAAGAAACAAACCTTTTAGGTTTGAAAATGCATGTCTCACTCACCCTAATTTCATCACTAATATCAAAAATTGGTGGGTGGAAGACATGCCCACTGAGGGCAGGAAAATGTTCCTCCTGCATCAGAGACTCAAACATATCGAACATAGGATCAAATAATGGAATAGAAATGAGTTTGGCAACATTTTTGAAGCCAAAAGAGAAGTAGAAAGAAAATTACAAGAAATTAATCAAGTTCTCATCAAGGAAGGATTCACATAGGAAGGGAAAATACAGGCAAACTCTCTGCAGCAAGAATGGGACAATATATGTCAGCGGGAGGAAATCTTCTGAAGACAGAAATCTAGAGTAGTTTTCATTAAGGAAGGGGAGAGAAACACCAGTTTCTTTCACAAGTCCACCATGAAACACAGGGCTCATAACATAATCACAAAACTCTTAGATCTGCAAGGGAAAGAGTTAAATACTCACAAAGAAATGGAATCTTTTCTGGTGCAACATTTTCAAAGCATAGCTGAGGAAACAATTGCAGACAGATCTCAATTCACTAAGAACTTCATAAAGAACATTCCAAAATTGGTGACCAGGGAAGATAACTATAATCTCAACAGGCCAGTAACAGAGGAAGAGGTAAATGAAGTAATCAGGGAGATGCACAATGGGAAAGCTCTAGGCTCAGATGGTTTCAATGTAGACTTCTTCAAAACATGCTGGGAAATAGTCAAATATGACATTCTAGATGTGGTGGAGGACTCGAGAAAATCTAAAACAATTCTTAGAGCAATTAATGAATCCTTCATAGTATTAATCCCTGAACAGGAAGACACCATGACACCAGAAAGATTTAGACCCATAGCTTTATGCAATGTGGTGTACAAAATCATTTCCAAAGTTATTGCTAACAGACTCAAACCTCTACTACCATCGCTCATGTTAGAGGAGCAAACATGATATGTGGAAGGCAGACAAATTCTCAACAATATCATCCAAGCTCATGAAGTGGTTCACTCTCTCAAAACCAATAAGCATGCAGGGATGACAATATTGTTGGACACAGAAAAAGCATATGACAAGCTAAGCTGGCCTTACATAAAGAAAATCCTTAAATCTTATGGCTTTGACTACAACTGGATAAAGTGGGTCATGGCCCTGGTTACCTCAGCAAGCTGCTCTATCCTTCTCAAAGTCTCTCCATCAAGAACCTTTAGACCTTCAAGGGGCCTTAGGCAAGGTGATCCTCTTTCCCCATTCCTCTTCATTCTCATGATGGAAGGATTGGGCAGAATGATCAACTCTTCCAAGGAGGATGGAAGAATCAAGGGGCTAAAAATCACTTAGAATGGGGACACATTGACTCATCAACAAGTTGTGGATGATATTATGCTGCAGGATACACCCGCCGTCAAGGAAGCCAAAGCCTTCAAACAGATCCTGCATGATTTTGCAATGGTTTCTGGCACAAAGGTAAGCCTCACAAAATCAAAAGTTTTCCTTTTTAATACGGATATTTCCATCCAAAGACATCTCTCTAGAATCCTAGGATTTCAAAGAGAGAATCTTCCCTCTAAATCTCTGGGAATGTCCCTCGCTGACAAACCTCTGAATAAGGAAGTTTGGGAGTTAGTTACAAACAAACTGAAGGAAAAAGTCAACAACTAGACCAAAAGATATTTGAATTTAGCAGGAAGACTAGTTCTTACAAAGGTTGTTCTACAAACTATTCCAATTTTCATATTCTCAACCCTTCCTATCCCAAAAGGAGTTTCACAGCAAATCAGGAATATTCAAAGAAACTTTCTTTGGGGCAGAGGGAAAGAGAAGAAGAAGTGGGCCCTGGTAGCATGGGAGAAGTTTTGCAAACCCAAAACCCATGGTGGTTTAGGTCTCCATGACCTGGACACCCTAAGAAAAGCCTTGGGGGAAAACATTTGGTGGAGTTGGCTAAAGGAAACCAACAATCCATGGTCCAAGCTATGGAAAAAAAAGTATGCAATGGATTGGCAGGAAAAGGACCACTTTCAGATGTCAGGGCACATTAGGGGTTCTCATATCTGGAACAAGGCTTGGGAGAATAGAGCCTTAGTTCAGAAACATAGTTTCTGGGAGATAAGAAATGGGAATCTTTCCTAGTTCTGGGAGGACAACTGGCAGAAGGAACAAAATCTCTACAGAGAAGGTCTAGAAAGCATAAAAATTGACACCCTTAACAAAGGACTAAGAAGTGTAAAGGACTTTTGGGAGCAGTCTAGAGAGGAAGGGAAATGGAGAATCTAGAAAGTTCCAGATTATAGTGCAGAGACCCCTTTGAAAGCCCAAGCTAAAGTTCTTGAAGAGATTCTGGAAAAGAGGAAAATTTTAACTTCAACCTCGGATGGTCTACTAAGGTGGGGTAAAAACAATGAGGGCAACTTCAACCTCAAAGAAGCCAAAAGAATAATCACTGGATTTGACCATCTGAATCCTGGCAAGACTTGGAAAAACCTTTGGAGCAACCCTCACTGGATGAAGATCAAACTGTTCATGTGGCTAGTTCAGCATTAAAAGATTCTGACCTGGGAAAATCTTAGAAAAAGAGGATTTTAAGGTCCTTCAAAATTCCATTTATGTGGCCTATAGGAGGAGACCATGGATCACATACCAAACCTTTGTACATTCACCTCCTCCATATGGAATTGGGTTGCCTCTATCTTCAACCAAAGAGTCAAAAAGAATGATGACATCACTGTAACTTTAAAGAATTGGAGAAAATACTTCTTGGATAATGAGACAATCAATGTAGCATGGACACTGATTCCAGGTTTTCTGATATGGGATGTGTGGAAAGAACACAACAACAGGAACTTCAAAGATAAATCTGGTTCAACTCAAGGCATCATGGTGTAGATCCTAAATCAAATCAGAGAAACAATTACTGTCTTTCTAAAGCATCCGACTGAGAAATCCCCTTGTCAAAGGGACACTCACATCCTTGTAAAGTTGGGACTGCAATCTTACGGCCCTTCAAGCACTAAGAAGAAAGCAAGGCATAGATCAAATGGCTAGCCGTTCTGGCAACCCCCTCCCCATGGCTTCCTGAAACTCAACATAGATGGAACCTCGAAAGGGAACCCAGGGGATGCGGGTTACAGGGAGAGTCATAAGAGATGCAGAGGACAATATCAAAGTCATTTTTCATTGTTATTTAGGGAAGGTTACCAACAATATGGTAGAACTCATGGCCATTGAGCAAGGCCTTGAAATATTGATGGAATACAATTTACATAACACAATCATAGAGGCAAACTCGAAATTAATGATTAATTTGGTTAAAAGGATAAGCACCATCACAGTAGCAAACAAAGTTTCAAATCACTGGTGACTTTCCCAAGTTTTTCATCGAATTCAAACTCATCTCAAAACACTTAGAACCTTGAGTTTTGTTCACGTGCGCAGAGATGCCAATAGAGTGGTGGATAGGCTAGCTAATGAAGGGGTAATTTGCACAAGAGAAAAGAAGTGCTACTTGTGGGAGTTCGCTCAGAATAGTCAATTGCGTGAGGACTGCAACAATTTGGTGTGCAAAGACAGGGGTCATTATCTACACTCCAAAGGGAAACTGCCAGCAGATATCTAAGATGTCAGAAGTATTGGTTTTAATCAACCGAAGGCCAAACTTTTTTATCTTGCAGAGAATTGAAAGGCAGAGGAAAAATAGCGCAAAATCAGGACGAGGTGGTTTTGCTACAGTTACCAGGGTTATTGGAGGTCCGATAGTACCAGAAATGGTTTTACTGAAAAGTCTCCAATGCCACAATCAAAGTGACATGTGGTGCTAGGATGAATGAGAAAACCGTCCTCATCGGATGGGTATCTCCTAGTCTTCTATTCTTCCCGATATCCTTCATAGCCGTGGGATCTGGTGGTGGCAAATTTAGGGCTGAGGTTTTTCGGGCTTGTTGGTGATGGGACCATGATGGTTTTACTACAGTTTCCCTGGCTATCGAGGGTTGGCAATACCATTAACAGGTTTTTGGACAAGCCTCCAATGCCATTTTCCATGTAATACGTGGCCCCAGGCTGTTTTTGATTACGCCATCATTGGGCAGGTAATCCTAGTGCTTTTTTTCTACCCGATTTCCCTTTTAGCCGTTGGATATGGCAGATGCAGATCGATGGTTTTGTTTGGTCGTGCTTATCCACCACCTTTGGGTCTCCCTTTTTCTATTAGGTCCGATCATGGGCTTTGTGGGTTGTATAGTTTTGTGGGCTATTTCCCTAACTTAGGGTGTTTGTATATTATGTAACCTCTTTGTTGCTTAATTTGAATAGAAGGTTCGATTCTTTCTTGAGAAAAAGAAATTATAATGATTATTAATGAAAATAAATGAAATGAATATAAACTACTAAATTAATCGTTTATATAATGAATATGAAACTACCAAAAAAAGATAAATAACTACTACAAATAATAAATTTGTGATTGCAAATGATGACTAAATTTTGCATATATACGACTATTAGTAGCAAATTTATAGTATCTTATAACGCGACCAAAATTTAGTCATATTTCTCCGGTCATTAATTGGTTTCAAACGATGACTAAAAATTGCATATATATGACTATTAGTAGCTAATATACAATATCTTATAACATGACCAACATTTTGGTCATATTTCTTTGTTAATTAATTGGTTTTTTCAAGTGATCATAGAGAAATATATTTTGTTGTATATTTGGTCATTAATTGTGGAAATTAATGGCTAAATCAATGACTAAATTAATGTCTAAATTTATGACTAAATATACTACTAGATAAAATTGAGACAACCAATAAATGACTAAGCTAAAAATGACTAAAATTTGGTCGCGTAATAAGATACTGTAAATTATCTGCCATTGGTCACCGAATGAAAAATAGTCATTTATATACAAATTTTAGTCATTTTTTTAGTAATTAATTAGCCATTTTGTACTAGTGGCATGCACTTATTTTCTAAAACCACACTTATCCACTAGGTCAAGATTAATATAACTATAGTTAGACCCATGATAAATCAAAATAGAAACAACTTGATCACAAAGCTTACCGTCCATCTCAATGATAGATGTATGATGATCTACCTACCTATTGTCCACAACAACATAGATACGAGGAATGATATGACCAACATCACCAACTATATGTACCTCCTAAAAATTGTATATCTGGGGTCTACCACCACTCTGATGCTACAGAAAATCCCTCTTATGATGATCCTTACCACATATCCAACACTATAATGGGTCTCTACCACCACCTCTAGCCTACTGCTCTCCATGTCCCTTATCAATTGTATTGAACCTCTTGTAAGGGATTACATTTTCTTTCTCACTTGCATCTAGAGGTCTTCCTCGCTTTGGTGGCCATTTCCCTTTAGCTTTATCATTTCCTTTAAAGTCATGCTTAGGCTCAACTTTTCTCTTCAACTGCTCATAAATTTTTTTCAAATTTTGGATGGCCTCGTCCAATGTTATAGGCTCATCGAAGTCAATCTGGTCTCTATATGCTAATGGCAGTCCACTAATAAGTCTATGAACCTTGGCCTTATCCTCCTCAAGGTAAGGCACATATCTCAACAACTCCAAGAACCTGCTTGTATACTCATCATCCGTCATGGAACCCTTCCACAACTCATAAAATGCCTTAGCTTTGTCATCAAAGTATCTTTCTGACAAATACTTCTTCTTGAAGAGCCTCTCAAACTCATCCCAAGTCAAATCATCCTCATGTATACCTTTGATATTCTTCGCATCTTCCCACCAAATATCTTCTTTACCTTTGAGACTGGAAGTGGCTATCTTTTCTTTCATGCTTTCTAAATAATCATGCAATCTAAACAACTTCTGCATACTGAGAAACCATGCCTCTACATCCTACGATTTCTTCATCTCTCCATCAAAGGTAGGTGGATTTTCTTTCTTAAACTCATATGGAAAGTAACCTTTATCATTCCTCTTGTAAGGATGATAATGATGATGATCGTGATGTCTGTCAGATTCATAACTAAAATAGTACCTATGCATATCACCTCTGTTTTTCAGAGTGTCCAACAACATTCCATATCTAATCATGTCATCTCTATTTGACCTGTGACCACCATAATACCTACAACCATATGCACCATTAGTTTTGTCCTCCTTCTCATGGTTGATATGAAGTGGTCTCTTTCACTACAATTTTGAAAAACTCTTAAGTAGTATTGGATTAACCTCTACTTGCTTCTTTTGTGCTTGCATGATTTTTTCATTGTTCAGCTTACAACTCCTTATCTACTCCTTCAAGATTCTTAATGTATTTTCCAAATGAGAAGAGTGCCGAATTCAATTATTCTCATCTAATTCATAGGGACAGTCTTTGTAGTCTACCATCTGGCTAGCCATTTTGATCTCTTTCCTACAAGGCATACTATGTCAGCTAAACCAAATCACAATAAACCAACGTACCTTAGCGTAGTTCGGGGAGGATATCTCATCTACAAGATCATAAAATTAGCAAGATACATGTATAACACAATCATAACAACATATAGACATATGATTCATAAGAACATAACCATGTAACCATCGATCTAGCTAGATTTTAGTCATTAATGCATGAATATATCAACAACGCATACGATGACTACATACATGACAACAAAAACCATTACACCATTGTATATTTAACCACATGAAATCATTAACATGCATAAGCAATGTGTAATTGACCATACGCACACATGACGCATATAATCAAACATAAGAAAATTATACTTGAAACCAAGCTCATAAGAATGATACATGCAAACAAGCATACAAGAATGTAACCAAGCATACAAAATGAAACATATAAGCGACATATAACAACATGTAACTAGTCATACACCCATGAAAACATGCTTCATAATAGCAACACCCTCATTCCCATGGTGACATCACTATGACCATGACTGACATTATGCATATGTAGTGAGCATATAGATCACAATGATGAATGACACATGTGGAACTGACACGAATGCATGGCAAACACATTCACCAAAGGAGAGCACACCCATGCTTTGGTACCAATTTCTAACCACCCTTCTCCGACATCTACCCAAGTAACCAAACAACTAGGGTAAATATGCAATGAGAGAAGCCACTATAAGGGATTCAACCTCCTTAGTGACCTTAAGGAAATGGAATTGACAGATCACATCACCCAAAATTTACACATCAACAACAAAAACCTCAGGATACATAACATCCACTCAGACATCTTGCCCCTTGGTCCCACTGATCTTTTATACCTCTTGACCTTTGGATGCTCTCATGCTATAGGCATGTTAGTTTCTAGGGATCTCTGGATTCTCTCACAAGCCTACAAGATGGCATCCAAGGACTTTTCCCAACATACCTGTGCTAGCGTTCGTGGAATTTAAGGCACTTCGCTACCCCATAATTCCAACCATTTCTCAGAACTTGTTATAACTTTTAGAATCCATCAAAGACATTATGAAAAAGATAATAAACCAAAAATAAACCTCAAGACTAACCCCTACCATCCCCAATTGGGACTGATATTCTGTCAAACACTTGGCATCAATCCAACCTAAATGTCTAGGATACAAGACAAAACATGAATGACTGAAAGAACTTATGAAACATGACAAGAAGGATCACAACCTTCTCCGTTGAACTATTATGACATCAATTAGGTCTTGCATCCATAAATTGAACAAATACAAGTAAATACATGAAATAACTATTACATGAACCAGTCAATTAAACATGCTTATAACTAGCATAAAACCATGTAAATAACATAGATATAATAGCCATTAAATACACATATAAACAAGTGCAAAATTAAGAGAACTTAACTTTCATTAATGATAGGAAAATCTGACGAGATTAAGGACTTCCACGTACGACCCGACTGTAGACATGGATGAATCAAATCTTTCTTTTATCCAGTCACCCACATGCCATATTCTAAGCATGAATGAGGGATATCATGGAAAACCCAATCAAAAAAAAACCAAGGGAATCCATAGATTAAAACAACTCCATCCTCACCAAATCGTGATCACACCAAAACCGGTACTCCGATCACAACCGAACCAAACTTGGAATGCCATCCAGAATCCATCACTATCCTTGAGAAATTTTCTATCTCTTTGTCTCTTAGGCTTTATCGTAATCCAATCCCGGATGACTAGGCCCTAAACCGAGACCAATCTCTCAATATTTACCACAATCCAAACCTGGATCACTAGGTCCTAAACCATGAATCTTCCCTTAGGATTTATTGTGTATCTCATCAAAATCGGTCAAGGGATTCCTTGGCCTTTGGAAATGAACCTTGAGACCACCTCCACCCCAAATTTTGAAATCCATCCAACGAACCAGACCTCAAAACCAATATAAAAATCCCAACACATCGTGGAAACCGAAAAATATGCAAGGCTAGGCTAAAAACGATTGCCATAACTTGGCAAAACCATGCCACTAGCAACAAGAGAACCATACACCAAAATGCAAATCCATGCATTCCATAACAAACTAGGAAATCACACATGGAATATATTACCTGCAAGTATTCATGCTGAAGTTACTTGATCCTTCTCTTCTTCATTGATCCTTGCTTTCCTTCCTTTCCCTTTACCTGCTTTTCCTTCATTGATCCAAAACTATAGTGCTCCAAGAAAACTCCAAGTCACCAAAAGTGAGAGAGAATAATGAGAGAACTCCAAACATGAATTGACAAAAGGTTACCTACTGACCCTCAGAAGCCTTTTTATTAATTAGACCTCTAATTTCTTCATTTTCCATTATTTTCCTTCAATTTCCTCACATGAAACTCGTGACCTTTCACCTTACTTTTCTCTTAATTCCTTAATTTTCATAAATAAATGTGCTAGAATTCCTTTTTGCCAATTTTCCTTCACCAAAAATGCATTTAGTGATGCCCATTAGGATATCTTTTCCTAACATTCAACTTAGAATAAGTGTCCCTTAACCGTGGTCTTATTTTTCCTTTATTTAATTTTTACTACATGAACTTTTCACCAGGCTTGTTACAACGTTATAGGTATAGGTCATATGTATTGATTAGGGTTCCCCACAAACCTACTCATATTTTCCTTACTTATAAGGCAGACTCATAGGAAAGATGGTCAAGATGCATGTTTGATAAATAATTCTAAGAGAGGTTGCCCTTTGGACTAGCTATAAAAGCCACATGCAAGGGTTTCAACATTAAGGAAAATTGACCAGGGGAGCTCTTCTAGGGTTTCAACAAGTGCAAAGAGGGATAAGGAAAGCTCATCATGACATGCAAGTGATACAGGGACATGGATTATGAAGGCTCATGTAGTGGCATGCAACATAAAGAGAAAATGAAGTGTTAGGTAAACAAAAAATTTATGATATGAATATATGATGTAATGAAATAGATAACACTATAGATAATACATGGAAAACAATGCAGCATAACATGAGAAAAGTAAACCATGCAATGCTTATGAAAAAAATTGTGAATCCAATGAAAAAGGTGAATGAATGCTAAATACATAATGTCTTGAAACAAAATAACTACCAACAATAGGGAAAGCATGAAAAAATAATATATAAACCATAAAACCATAAAAGAAAATCCTTTTAAGGAAACCCTAATTAGAAAACTTTGACAAGTAAACCATAATTAGAAAAATCTAAACTAGTCTAAACCTAAAACCCTAATTTAACTAGAGAGGATATCAGGTCATGTGAAGTCAAACTTCCAATGTCGTTGTCGTAGTATTTCTTGACCTATAAAAACAAAGATGTGAACAATTAGAACCAGTATAAAGAATTATGCAAAGACAAGAATACTTACCTCTAAATCATGCGGAAAATCATGAAGGTCAGGCCTGGTGGTAGGAAAATGTGCTAGAAAAGATTGTTCAAGTCAAGCTGCAACTCTATCCTAGTAGATAGAATGAATAACTCAAAAATCCTGAGCACCTATACATGGTATGCATTCATTTATTTTAGACCTAAATTCAACATTATAGAGACAAGATTTCACCAGCTCGCAGAGGGATTTTCCAAATAAGAGTGTTCTAATAATTCAACAATTCTATCATCAAATTGAAAATGATCAACTTGAAGGTCTCGAAAATATTTCAAAGATATGCCTCCATTAGGTGTAATTGAGATATAAGAGGACTATAGCATCAAAACTCTAATTTTTGAAACCCTAATTTCAGCTTGTTTATAAATTTTGTCAAGGACATGGGGACTTGACATAACCATCAGTGAGAGAATAAGTGCCTCACCATCCTAACAAAATTCTGAACCCTCAAATTGTAGATCATTAAATATCAGTGGTTTAGTGATATCAACATATGAATGCATGTGATCATGATCATCTATACAACAAAATTATTATTGAACACATCA
The DNA here is from genome assembly GCA_000404065.3 of Pinus taeda. Classification (NCBI taxonomy): domain Eukaryota; kingdom Viridiplantae; phylum Streptophyta; class Pinopsida; order Pinales; family Pinaceae; genus Pinus; species Pinus taeda. The sequence goes on along the minus strand of APFE030239701.1, from coordinate 10,672 downwards.
CTAGTTTGATTAGATGTTCAAGTGTTAACAAACTAGTGAATCAAAAGTTCAGATTCCTCTAATTTTGAAGATGAATATGAATCAACCGAATTAGTATCAAGAATGATATGAGTAAAATGACTTCCCTCACACATGATGGAATGTAAAATAACATTAGCTTGTACCTGATCACAATTTACATCGACTAGGAGAGAATTAGAAAGATTTGAAGTAAAGGCAGGTATATTTTTCTTGAGCAAAAAAATCAGGGTACAAGAAATGATGAATCTTTGAGTCTTTAAAAAATGAGCTTTCATCAAGCGAGATGGTCTGAGAGGGGAATCATACAATGAAACCTTAATTTGACCAAGTTTAGATATCTTGTCAGGATCATGAGAACCTGACATAACCATTAGCGGAAGTTGAAGTGCCTCAACTTCTTGATGAGTCCATGAACCTTCACATGGTTGATAATCAAACTTTGGCAGCTTCATAAGATCAAAAACTGGACATGAATGAATATCGTTGGGGGTATCAATGAATATGTTATCAATAGGAATACATTCACTGAAGACAATAATTTGATCAAATTGGGATGATACAACAGACTACTGAATGATTAAAGATGTGGAAAGATCAATCGGAGGACTTCCTTGAACCTTTGGACATGTAGAATATTCTTCTTCACCTATTGAAGATTTCATATTGAAAAGGTCGTAAATAAGGGATTTAGTATTTTCATCTTCTAGTTGTGAGAAAACATCACTATATAACTGATCACAATATAAACCAGAAGGATGAAGATATAAAGGGTTTGAGTAAATTGTTGGTGTAACATATCTATCAAATAAATTATGGTAGAATGGATGAAAAGAGGCAGGTGAACAAACATCAATTTCAACCAAGTATATTTCAGAACTAAAACCCTACACATTAATATCAACTTGAGAAATCAAGAGACATGCATGCATGTTATACTCCATGGAGTGGATAGGACATTCAACTTTAAATGAAAGAAGACTGAGATCATTGTGAACAAGTGAATTAGGGAGAATAATATGAGTAGGTTTAGGGATAGATTCAGGCAAATGCCTCTAAGCTCAAGTTGAATCTCATCAACAGGGGGAGGTGTTTCATCAACTTGATTCTTAGGTTGTCCAATTTCACCAAGATGTATGAGAATTTCAAAAATAAGACAAACTGGTCACTTACTCTACAAACACTCTTTATCAATTAGATTATTAATGACATAAATTTTATTAGGTAATAAAAAAGAAGGAGGATGAGTAATTCCATAGGTAGTAATTTCCTCCCCAGAGGCTTGAGGCTTTCCCCAACCCTGATAAATGGGAAACATGATATTAGGGCTAAAACCTTGATGATTTACAACTTGTAGAATACTAGAATTACCACCAAAATCAAGATTCAATTAAGATTGAAATGGTTGCAGAGAAAGATAAAAAAATTTCCAAAAAATTTCAACCAAATATATCTAGTTCATGTCTCTTTCAGGAAATTCACAACAAAGATGAAAAAACCTATCAACAAAACCCCCTAATGATTCTTTGGGCTTCATCATAATCCAATTCATCCTTTTAAACACATCTTGAAAATCATACCTGGAAAAGGATTAATGGAGTTTGATGATGAGTTACTCAAATGAATGGATAGAAGAAACTGGTAACATATGACACCATTGCTTGACACAACCTTGAAGCATGAAGGTGAACAATCTTCCCATAACATCTTTACAATGTATTTTGTTAGAGTGAAAAAATTAATAACTTGACACATGTGTCCAAAAATCATTTTCTGACCCTTGCCATAAAACTTCAACTACGAGAAGTGATAGACTATTTCCTGAGGCATCAAAAGCTTATTGCTTTAATAAAAAGACCTAGGATATAGATTTGGAAAAAATCCATTTAAAGGTATGATGTTAAGATAAAGGCTTCATGCACTCAACTTTTCATCTTCCCTTATTCTGGTGCCAAAATTTGTTGACAGTGATAGATGTCTGACTAATAGCTAGGGTGTCACCCAGGTGTGAAGTCCCAATTAGACCTCACACCGTTTAGATAGGAGCTCCATCCAGTATGTGGACCTAGCTACCACCATGAATGTTTTTCTCCTAGATATCAAATGAGGAGTAGCTAGAGTGAGAGAAAGAATGAAATTCCTGGAGAATAGGATGATATTAGCTCAAGATTGACAACCTACACAACATGGTACAAGAATGTGTTGGAATTATGATTCAGGTGTTGTCCTTGATGGCAACTCACTCAGAGGAATGATATAGGTGATGGCAACTCACTCAAAGGACATATCATAGTGCAGCAGGTAAATAGAGAGATATACGCAGGTTGACCGTGAAGAAAGAGCGTATATACGCGGGTTAGCGAAGCAGAAAGAGCGTACGCGTATACACGCAGGTTAATAAGAGTAAAGGCGCATACATGTTGGAAATCATGGTTTTGGTCCGTGGTATTTGGTCCATAGTATTTGGTCCAAAGTGACGACCCCAAGTATTGGGTTCATGGTATTGTTTCTACATGATTTTGGACCATGGTATTGAGAGAAACCTAAACCTATATAAGGAGAAGATCATTAGGCCAAGAGATGTGGAAGAGTGAGCAAGTGATGAACATCTGATAAAGTGGGAGATCTAGATGCTGGTTATGGGTTGGTGATGGCTTGCTTGATCTGAACCAAGGAGGCACTCATGTGAAGGATGATGAATGATGGATTGGGATCTCAAGGCTTGGAATGATTATCTTTATATGGTTTGAGTATGGATAGACTAGATCTATTGACGCATGGTTAGTGTATGAATATTATGATCTGGGTTTGTTCTGATGTCTGAAATAGCTGCAGAGTTATGAGGTAGATTTGCAGATCTGTACGCGAGTTGTCTTTGGTAAAAGCGCGTATACACGTAGGTTGGTTTCGTCCAAGTAGTGTATGCATTATGAGATTTGGTGTTTCAGGTTGCTGTTGGTTCTAGTGGTTGTTGCAGAGTTGTGGGCTCTGGTTTGTGTTCTGTGACAGGGTTTCATTATTGGGTGATTTAGAGATTGATTGCATTGCAATGGTGATTGTTTTATGGATCCAGTATAAAAATTAATGAAACGTGGTCCCTAGATGATTGTAGGCCGGCACCTACGTACTGGTAAACATATTGGCCAGTACAAGAGCCAAGGGGGTTGTAGCTCCCTTCTAGGAGCAGCTGGAAAACGAGTGAAGGTTGGAGCCTTCAGTAGGCCAGTGCCTACGTACTAGTGAATGGAATGACTAGTACAAGAGCTAAGAAGGTTGTAGCGTTCTGCAGGTAGAAGCCTGCGTACTGGTAAAGGACTGCACCAGTACATTGTAAAAGAAGTTTCTTATTAA
>APFE030239696.1:0-38674 GCA_000404065.3 Pinus taeda | reverse complement strand
GCTTATTCTGACCTCCAACTGAGGCTCAATTTTGCCTGGAAAATTTTCACCTTATTCTAGTTTCATAACAGCTTGTGTGGGACACAAGCCTCACTACTTTGTATTTGCACCATTTCCATTAAGAGAATAAGATAGAAGAGCAGTCTCACCTTCCAATTGAGTTTTCTCGCATAAGGGTTTTCTAAAGCATATCTTATGTTCATTATGGTTTGTGTGTTTTTTTTCGTTGTTTTTTTGTCAGTGCTTAAGAAAAAAAAGTAACTTATTCAATTCGTAAATCTATTTCAATATATTTTATCAAATATGTTGTGGCAAACTGTCCAATGGAATATCTAGCACAATTTATGGCTTACATGCATGAGAAAAATGTTGAAATTTGGCTATATTTTTCTAACTTTTTTCACATTCCACTTAAAAATTTAAAGTGAGATTAAGATGAAGTCTATAGTGATTAACAACTTGAACCTCAAGAGTCATCTAGGGTAGCTCAAGAGTTATATCGCGTAGCTATTCTAACTTTTTTTCGCATTCCACTTAAATATTTAAAGTGGGATTAAGATGAAGTCTCTAGTGATTAACAACTTGAAGCTCAAAATTCATCTAGGGTAGCTCAAGAGTTATCTCGAGTAGCTAAAGAGTCAGTGATTTAAAAAACCAAGAGTCAAGATCTACAAAAATGAACAGATCCATTGCATTAAAGCAAAGGATTCTAATTTGGCATCAAAAACTTTCTTTCTATGCTATTGTTAGCTATCATATTTTTGCTCATGTAGAAATTCTCGATGATTTTGGAGTATTCTTAGTGGCTCAAGATCTCTAGTTATGCATGTATTTTAGTTTGTAAAATATTCTTAAGATCTCTAGTTATGCATGTATTTTTGTTTGTAAAATATTCTTCCTATCCCTACATGTCTAATCATACTTCATCTCAACATAGTTAGTAATTAGTTTTGTAACAATCAAATTTTCTTAGCCATCATATTGTTTCACAATTTCAGTAAGGTGATACAAGGTTCCAATTTTAGTTTATTTCCAATAATAATATTGAACATTTCTAATTATTATTAATTACATTTCTAATTATTATTATCTCTTTTAGTTAGAATCTAATTTAAAAAAAAATAGATCTAACCCAACAAAAGATCTAACTCAACAAAAGATTAGATGTAACTCAACAATTTGGTTATGGTTGTGTAAACTTGTATGGTTGACCAGAATCATTTTTTCATATCACCTAAGTACAACTATATATTTAACCGGCACCTCAAGATGATTAAGAGCCCAAAAAAATCCCTTGTAAAATTTAAAACCTGCGCAATAATAAATACCTCCCCACTCCTCACTAACATATCCAACTCGTTTTTAATAAAAATGAACATCAATCTTTTAGTCGACTCCATGATACTGGTCTTTTAAGGCAATCCACATTTAACTGAATCTCTTGTGGGGTTGGCTGGGACCCTTACAAGTAAACAAATGATCTTCAATTTCCTTACTAACTTTATAGAACCACTTGAAATTCACTTGAAATTATCTTCTCCTCAAAATATGCTAGTGTGTGTTACTGAGATACATATAGATATCAAAGTCAATGTGTCTCCACACGTTTAAAAATTTACTGGAAAAGTTATGACAAACATACTTCCAATATTAGATGATCAAATATTCTGCAAGAGAATGGACGCCCTTCAAATTGCAATACAAGGAAAGTATAAAAATTTGGAAATTCATATATAAGCTATAAACTGAAATTCAATGCAGAGTATGGCTGTCTGGACATTTATTACAGCCGGGGCAGAGGGATCTTTAAAATTAGACATGAAAAACAACAGTATCATAGTTCCAACTATCTCTAGCGCTGGTGCCTGCCTCTTCAGGGAGCTTTGACATTCGCAAAACAATCATTGACAGTACCTGCAATCTCTTGATCTTCATTTAACTGTGATGATACTGCATAGTCTCCATAATTTCCTTCAGCTTGAATTCCAACTTCGTTCTGGCCATGGATATTGACAAATTGGTTCTGATTCTGGTTCTGTTCATAAATATTATTGACAGATTGGTTTTGGTTCTGGGCATGAATATTTTCAAACTGGTTCTGGTTGGAAAAATAATAATCCAGAGGAGATTTTGGATCAGGAAATTTATTCTGCGCATGTATCTCAAGGGGCATCCCTGCCGAGTATGTCGGACGTTCGAATCTCAGTGCGCCTCCCACATCAACCCCATTATTAGGGTTCTGACTGAAACCTTGAGCAGGATTAGCTGTGGCTATTTCAATGTGGGTTCTTGCTTGACTTCCCTGCTGCCAACTAGGAGGTTGACCCTGTAATGGGTTGTCACCATGATTGCTATACCCCGCCTCGATTCTTCTCCTTTTATAGCCCTCAAACTGATTAGAAAGGCCTCCATTCCTGTTGAAACTCTGGTACTCTGCTTGGTGATCACTACTATCACTATGAAATCGAATTTGTTGCTGGTTTTCTACAAACAGTTGGCCAGTGCTTTGGAATTGGTGATTGCGTTCTGCATTAAAATTGTGAAATTGGGTTTCCTGTCCTGGTGTCTCCAATTGTCTGGGGGGAAACTGTGGAGGGATGTTCATGGCAGATGATAACCTGGGAGGTTTATGGAGATTGAATCCATTCATTTTTGCTGCAGTAATGCTGGGCTGTGCTTTATTCAATAACCAGTCTATAGTTTTTGCACCGCTTTTGAACCCCAACGAACTGATTAGCTTTAACAGAGGATCCGTCGCCATTTCTAACAGCCAATCCACGGTCTCTCCCCCTCTGTTAAACCCTAGCTCTCTGGTAAGCTCTACCAGAGGCCTGGTTTCGCTTGGCAGTGACAAATTTACTGCCTGTCCTGCTCCACCGTTCTGCGAGTCCAGTACTTGTTTGAAATTTAATATGCGTTCGGTTCCCATTCCCATTGATAATAACCAATCAATGGTTTGTCCACCCATGGTATAGCCCATCTCCTCTGTCAGCTCTACTAAACCCTTCATATTCTCTGGTAACAACCAATTCACTGCACGCCCATGAGATCTCAATTTCAACTCATTTTTAATTTCATCCAACTGTTTAATACAGTGAGCAGGCATTTGCACTCTCAAACTGTCCCTATTACAAGATTGGAATTCCTGCGGCTGCGACTCCTCGCGTTCATTCTTAGATCTTCTCTTCCTGTTGGTCATGGCTACTAGATCAGAGTACAACCCAAAATTTAAATCCCAATTTGGCTGAGCCCACTGTATCTTGCAACACAAAGAACGTGATGCTCTCACGGCGACATCTCACATTTTCAAAATACTATCCAGTATTAAATTATTAATATGGATTTATCAACGAGTTCAAGTTTAGGGCGCTAAAAATTGGAAGTATTTTTTGGGATAGATATGGACATAAAATAGATGTCGGCTATTTTAATAATTATAATTATTTATTTAAATATATGTCTGCTATTTTAATAATTATAAATATGTATTTAAATATTTTTATTTTTACTTTTAATCTATTGAAAATGTTTACATGTTTGTTTTTTTTAATACTGAAATTGTTTTTTTAATACTAAAATTATGTGTATTATGAATGGTGTCTGGTTCAATTCATGATTTAGGGTTAAAACCCAAGAGATTAAGTCATTAATCCGCCATAAACACTTACTACAATAAGGCTCAAATGTCATAAATAAAGATTTCTTTGATGAGTTGGGTAAGGACTTTCTTGATTAGTTGGGTATATTTTAATGCGGGTATACTTTAATGGGTAGTTGGGTATACTCTAATGTGGGTAGTTTAATTAATAGAGGAAATGATTATTTTCTAAAAGCTTTTTCTAAATTTCAGGAGAAAATTTTAAAATCATAAATTTAACTTGTTAGTGTCTCAAGGGTCTTTTAAGGTGTTGAATCTATTTATGCATTCAAAAAGGTATTTTAAACAATAAGAAATCACAATCTTACTAAAAATGTATTGTCAATTCTGTCATTTCATCAAATAGTTAAAATATGTCATAGTCTAATCCATAGTTTAGGGTTAAAACCTAAGAAATTTGGAATATAAATGGTGTCTCAAGGTCTTTTAGGGTGTTGAATCCATCTATACATTGTGCATTTTAAACAATAAGAAATCAAATAGTTAAAGTACGCCATAGTCTAATCTATAATTTAGGGTTAAAACCTAAGAAATTTGGAATATAAATGGCATCTCAAGGTTTTATAGGATGTTGAATCCATCTATACATTGTGCATTTTAAACACTAAGAAATCAAATAGTTAAAGTACACCATAGTCTGATCCATAATTTAAGGTTAAAACTTAATAAATTTGAAATATAAATGATGTCTCAAATTTTTTAGGGCGTTGAATCTATCTATACATTATGCATTTTAAACAATAAGAAATCACAATCTTACTAAAAAAATATGTGTTGTTAAATAAAAAAAAAACATTTCAACTATTAATTAATCTACCCCATAACCTAATCCATAAATTAGAATTAAAATCTAAAAAAATTATCCGTCAATCAATAATATTGAAATTCAAAATCCATAATGACAATATCATTAATAAGTTGGGTATGGTCCCATCAATGCTTTGGAATTAAAACAAACTTAAAACTTAAGACCCTTAATCCATAATAATGGAGTTCAAAACCAATGGGTATTTCAGTGATGTGGATTCATTTCCATATGATATGTTTGGCTAAAAGAATACACACAATATTGATGGTTGCTATATGGTTAAAATTCAAATCCATGGCTGGTAAATAAAAGCAATAGATTATTGTCTTGCTCCACTAGTTTAGATATGAAATGTTACAAATAAGATTATAATGAATAGGGTTAGGTTTCATGTGTGAATAATTTTTTTTAAGAATATGTGTCATATTTTAGGGATTAGGTATAAGATTTTTTATTTTAGTTTTTTCATCTAAATTCAGAGTTGTAAATTAAATATAAAATATATTATTTTTAAATTATAGTTGTGGGTTTATAAAAGTTTAGATTATATAAAAGATTTTAAATTATAATATAAACATTATATATGGAATAATTTATATAGATATAGTTTTAAGATTAAGATTAATAATAATATGTATCAAGTTATAATTTAGGTTGAAGCTAAGTGTAATTTAATGGTCTTTCATGATGTGTTAGTGATAATGTAAACATGGAAAAATAGAAATATGTTAATTTGGAGGGGTAATTCAAAGTCCTTTTACAATAAATTTAAATATGATATAAAAAGATAAAATGTTAAAAAATATATATCTTTTAAAATATATAATCTTTATTATATAATTTGTGTATACCATGCAAAATTTGGTGATATGCTATTTTTTTATGCAAAATATAATATAAATATTTGTGCAAGTGTTGAGTATCTGATTGAATTTCAATAACAACAACAACAACAACAACATATTATTCTTTTTCAGAGCTATTATTTCAAATTTTATAATATTAATCTTATTTTTATTTTAAACTACGAAAGTCACTATATCCTTGCAATTATATGACCTTATCTTCTTGCAAGGATGAAGGCCTTAACATAATCAAACAATTTTTTTATGTTTAGATTGTTAATGCCATAGTCTATATGTTCTATGCTTTAGAGGATGTTCGAAATATTTTTCAGTGTCTAGAATTCAATGGGGATTTTATTAAATCAAAAATATTACATCATTGCATGCAGTTCCTCAAAATTCTTCTAGCTTCACTCCTATCGAATTTGTTTCCTGGAAGGGAAAAACCAAAACATATAGCAAGTTGTCAATACAAACTAAGTAAGCACAACCAACATGACCAGTGAAACCAAAAAACACCTAAAATCATAAGACAACCCATAACCATTAGGGATTAGAAGAGTTGACCATAGTTGGGTTTTGTTGTCCAATGCCAAGTGATGAAGGAGGTCTGAAATCACAATATACATTTTTTTCCAAGTGTGCAAGCCTCCCTTCCAAACATTCTAGATTCTCGTATATTCTCCTTTGACCCCTCTGCAAGGTGGCCAAATGGTCCTACATTTTCCATTAATTACATTGCAGGTCGTTCATAAATCCAATGATCGCATTTATGTCAACATGACGGTCCCTGTTGAGTTTCTCTAAGAGGAGGGTCATATTTCTGAGTTGGTTGCCAAAGACGTCCAGAGGGAGGGGCAAAATTATATAGTGTCAAGTGACTGTGCAAGATTGGGGTCCATTGCTTTCCATAGACCACAATCCCCCATAATATACTCAATGTGTTGTCCCCTTGGACCAATACCCCTTCACCCTCTTCCTCACAAGTGGTGCATGGCCTACGTGACTAAGAATAGGAAAATCTTGTACCCCTAACTATTCCTTGTTGACGTGCAACACATCACAACTAGAAACCCACTTGAGCCATGGTGCCACCAAATTGTAGCGGACCCACAATACCATCTCACTATATTTTCCCCATTTCATCCTCTCAGACCAACCAGTAATTTGGTCGTCCACCAACAAAACACTCCCCATATTACGACAAGAAAACCCCAACCACTTGGCCACGTTCGTAGCCGCAACCAAATAATGAGCGTCATGTAACATCCTGGGCAACCAACCAACATCTTAGAGATCTCATGGACCTCTTGTTTGACCATCCTGGCATATGCAACCATACGATAAAAATTCTAAAGCTCCAACCAAGGCGTGGGAGTCACCCCATAACATAAAAAAACACCAAGCACAGCCAACAAAGACGGGGGTTGAGCTCAAACCTTTCCTACCCAACCCTTCATAGGACCACCAAACAACCCCAATGCTACTAACCAAACTGTTGTTATCCAGTGTAAAATCCAAACTCTCAAGAAAATACATAGAACGAAGCCAAACTTCCCTAGAAAGGACATGTGCACCACAAACTCAGAAAATTGCAAAAAATAACCACTCAACAAAATAGGAAAACCTTACTGATATCTTGGACACAAGTATGCATTCCAATTCCCTAAGTGATCCACCATGCATGGATTCCACGATGTTGGAATCCCCTCTGGCCTGTGAGAAGTTCTCTGACTAAAGCCTCTTATCCCCAGATCCCAAATTCACTTCCTTTAAGCCTCCTTATTGAATTCAACAACTCATCGACCTTCTAGTTCATCTTTCCAATCCTCTACATCAGGTTTTCATACCTAGGTTAGCTCGCGCATAATATCAACCAACACAGGCATAATAGGACCTACACCCACCTCTCTATCTTCCATACTAGACCATGAATAATCATCCTTGCAGGAAAAACACCACCTCTCATATCCCATTAGCTCAACTCCTTAAATGCTCTCCCTATGCGTGCTCGCATGGCACTGGAACGCCATGCTTCAAGTCAAATTTTCAACTAGACTAGTGGGGTAGCGACCCCCCCACGGGTCCCAACGTTGCTCCGAGCTACCACCCCCATTAGGGATTCAAGACAAAATTATATTAAAAATAATAGAATATATTAAATTTTTAAATTATATATTTTGGATTTTTCATAGTCAACTCTATATGTGTATGTAGTTTCATTATCGATAAATTTGTATAGCCTATAGCCGAAGAAAAAATAAAATTAAAAAGAAAAAAATTAAATAAAAATTAAAAAACTAAAAAATTAAAAATTAAAAATTAAATTAAATTAAGTTAAAAAAAAATAGAGATATGGATAGGTTAACTTTATAAATTGAAGGTTTTGATTTACTTGTATCCCAAACCACCATGTTGGTCATTCCAAACCTAAATCTAAGGTAATCAAATTAGCAAACATGTATTCTCAATTTATCACTTCAACCAAAAAGGAAATTGAATGAAAGGAATATGTATGTGCTCTACGACACACAGACATTGTAGAGCACATGCATGTCCTTAGAATGCACACATGCCTTTATAACCAATCATTGACGAAGTAGGTCTAAAAAAATGTTCCAAAGGAATTTTGTTGATCCAAGGGATCAATTTAGTGCTCAAAATTCAAGGTGTGTGACAGAGCTCGAAACCTGAACGACTGGATAGATATCGATGATATAAATCCAACGCAACTTATTTCACTCAAAACCGATATCGTATTCTCCCAATATCGTGTCCTGATCGAATTGGAAAACAACTAAATTTGTTGGAATTTGGGTTGCAGGTACACCTAGTCAGCAGTCTGTATGCTAGTTGGGAATTTTAATGGGCTTGATTGTTTATTTATTTGGGCCAATCATTGGATGGAAAGTGTCATCATCTTATTGCCTCATGTATGGGGGTTTTTATTGGTTCATTGGTTATTGTGATGGACCAAAGAGGGAGAGCCACATGGGCCAATCGGTGGCTACCACATGGCCTCCACTCATTTGTGTAAAATTTTGGTATGAGTCCAAACCTCCTCCACAAGATGTGAAACCATGACCAATAGTCTTTTAGCAAATCCCTCCACCATCCCGCCTATCTTGTTCCTTATTAACCTATGGTCATGGACCGCTATATAAAGTTTCCATAGTGCAATTGGGGGAGGGCGACGGGATAAGCCCTAGCCCCTGGCCACCCCAACGCCCATGACACCGCAAGCGGAGGGGTTAAGGTGCTAGGCCTTAGCTCGACCCATGTCCACTGCACCCAAGGCATATCATTGTTGGAGCCAGCGCTCAATTTTGAAAGCGTAAGAAAAAGGGCCAGCTCCGGGGTCACATGACCCTATACATGACCATGGGCACGAAAATGAGGAGGGATGTTACACATAATTTTGTCACTGTCCCTGTACCCACTGTTCCTTGATCCTGGAGGGCTTCTACAATGAACCCCACATGCTTTTCCTTCATGGAGAAACTCCCATTATGCCCCTCTTCATGAGTAGATCATTTCCCTTTTACACCATTTCCCTTGAAACTTCTATTTTGCCCAATTTACAAGACCAGCGCTAATGACCTTTGTCTCCCCCGCGTCGATGTTCAAAGATTAGCACTATTCCTAGTGTTGATCGGTGCGACTAAGCTTTGTTCCAGTCGCGCCGGTCCTATTATGGAAAGCTTTTTAAATTAGAGTTGAATCTTCCATCTCTAGAAGCTCCGTAATGGAAGTCTGGTAAATGGTTTGGCCAGATGGGGTCGAGGATGATAGTTTGGGCTCCTTTCCCTTATAATGATAGAACTACCTCAACAGATAAGTCCTTCTCCCATGAGAATAGGATCCATCTCTCATCCATATTTCCTATATAAACCTCCCTTCTTCCCAAGCACAAGCTAGACAAGCAAGCTATTACTAGTTGTAGCCATCTAGTTGTGTGAGGGAGAAGTGTGTTTGGTTTGGAGTGAAGCCTAAAGGGAATAGCCTTTAAACTATTGTTTTTTAAAGCCATCATGAAGTGCTAGCAGAAGTGTGTGGGAACCTAGTCTTCTCAGAGGAAGACTACGACGTCAAGATGAATGGTTGTAATCTCTCTTTGAATATTAATATATGCAACTATCGATTGATTTCCTACATGTTTTGTAATATTACATATTCATGTCTTAATGCTTCTTGATTCATTAAGTAGGTTGAATTGCAATTTGTCTATTATTATGCTTGTGTGTTTTTGTCGTTTACTTGTTTCAGGGGATTGAAGAAGGAAGCGAGAGATTGCTGGAGTGAGCAAGAAAGGACACCATCAAGCAGGATAAGCGACCAAGAGGTAGGCCCTCTTGATTGATTCTAACCTAATGAAATCTTCCATAGGATATATATGTTGTGGATAGACCCATTATCAGGCTAGAGGAATTCGTTCATGTCCGCACTTATAATTATACTTCACCACAAATCGGCGACTCCGATGGGGAGATCCCATCCTTTTGATTGTTTTGGGTTTCATGATTTTGTGAAAACTTTGCTAGTTTCACATTTTCCCTTTTGTTATGTTGCTTTTCTCCTGCTTACTAGCCTAAGTCTAAAATCCATAGTAGCAGATCTCGTCCCTGTTTTTTTTTTTTTCCCTTAGTTCCCTTGGACAACGCATTTAATCGACTGACTGTCGCGTTGATCAGCGCAAATTGCGGAGGAACAGTCGCGTCGACCCACCTCTACTGCTTGTTGTCAGTTAGGCAGTCGCGTCGATCCCTGTAAGTGAAGATTAGGGCTAGACCCAAATCTTGGCCAATGTGTTCTGCTCCTGTGTTTTTGACCGTGTGAGCCTTTCGATTGTTTTCTCCCTGATTAGAAAGCTATTTTTCGTTTGGTTTTGCTTGCTTCTAGGCTTGTCATCTTGTTGTTTGATTGATCGAGCCATTGAGTGGCCAGCGACACTAGGACATCTAGTTAGTCGTGCATTCATTAGCTTATGGACTCATCGGGTCTGGCTGTAGGTGTGTTTTCTCCTTACATTTATTTTTTGGTCCTCTCTACGATTTTGACCTCTTTTGCACAAGTTTTTGAAAAAGTTACGTTTGCTAAACTGAACTCTTTTTCCAGCATAGATTACACTATCAGTCTTGTGCTTGACAAAATTGGTGTTTCATTGATCTAAATGAACTTCTCTTTTCAATTTTTCATCTGGTTGAAGATCTCATAGTCTTGGAAACTCTTTCATTGAAGGATTGTATGAGAAAACTTTGTTTCGTTGTTTCATGAGAAAGTGTGAAATTTTAGCTTGTTGCATCAACATTTCAAAAAGGAAGAGAATTTTTTTCATTTCAAAGGACTAATAGACAAGTGCTTGTCAAGAAATTAGGAATTGGAATGCATTTTTCGTTAGTTTATTATTTGAAAATTAAAATAGTGAAAAATCATTTCGTTTTCAATTGCTTGATTGTTTGCATTTTGATTGAGCAGTTTCTACTCTCGCTAGTGTGAGCATTTCATCGAATTGAAAGGGTCTTCTCCCATTTAGTTGCATTTTTAGGTTTTTCGAGTAGCATCGCTAAGACTTGAAAACTGAAACTTAACTCAATATCAACTCTAAAATTAATTCAATTAACCTAATGCACATTTGACATTAACGATCACATCTAGAAGGTCTAGGCTAGAGACGTGTTCCGGCATCTGTAAACCTAGCAGTTGTCGTTAGCTTCGACATTAGACAGCACTAGCACAGATTTGTGCTCCCCGTACCATTGTGTATATAACGGAAGACCCCACTAGGTTGTAAGCCTTTTATCCTTAGGAAGCTGATTCGACCTCCTTGCGAACGTGATACACTGAACACATCATTCGGTGAGATTGTCTGCTTGTACTTCTTGGTTCGCCAAGAGGTATTCTGCAGTTCACAGTTGCCTGGTAATCCTATTTACCTAGATCATCCATAGTAGTCATTTACTCTTTTTGACTCATTAAACTTAAAAGATCATATGAGCACCTGTCCTTTCAAGATAATTTCTAATCGAAAGCGATAGAGTCATCTTTTGTTTCTTTCTCAACTCTTAAAAATGAAAGAACATCAGTCTTTTGTGCATCTTAATAATTGATTGCCCACGATCCAAAACATCCTGTTAGATTTTTTACCAAATCATGAGTTCCCTTAAAAGGACATTTTAAAGCCTTGAAGTTATTTTTTCTATCGACTAAGACAAGGTCATCGTGGCTGAGCCATCTGGTTCACCCAATTCCTCTTCCTCTCCTCTGTCTGAAAGATTGTCCGAGGAGTTGCTTCCTGAGTTATTAGAGCCATTTGAGGACCAAAATGTTGAACTCGCAATTGTTTTGAGTGTTCAACCATTATCATCTCGTCCTTCGCCTACTTTCAATTTAGGGTCATCTGTTGATCTTGACATGGAATCTCCAGATAATATCTTGACTGGTTATCTATCCTTTGAACCCTATGTTTGACGTTGTTGAGATATCACCACAGCGCCCTTACAGTCCATACGATCAACCGAGTGTTCCTTTGGAACTATCCCCCAATACACGCTTGGCTATTTGTCATCATTTGTTTTCAGACATGGAACCCGAAGGCAATGCTCCAGTCACCTCTCTAGATGAGTCTGAAGTCTCGACTCCACACACTATTGAGGGGGAAGAAATGCAGTTACAGTTCCCTCCACACACTGTTGATGGGGAAGAATTGCAGTTGCAAGTTGATCATGTAGCATTTGTCATTAAAGAATAGCCTTCTTCATTCTCATGGTCCATTATTGTGAAAGAGGGGATAGAGGAAACACTTTCAAAAACGCTGGAAGATGCAAAAATTTTAATACCTAATTAACTAAGCTAAGAGTAGTCTATTCTAAAGGATATTGAATGTAGTGGATATTAATTTATAGTTCTATAAAGTATTCTAAGAATAAGAATATTGAGTGGAGTGGATTTTAGATAACTAAATAATTTTTTAGTGGTTGTTTATTAGTTTTTTATTAATAAAAAAATTATTTGAAAAAATAAATAATAATTTTTTATTAAATTCTAAATTTTTGACTTATTTTAATAATTATTTTTTATAATCAAGACAACGATGCAAGATCTGCTTTCATTGTTAAGTTTATGGACTCCCCCCACCCTCCAACTGTAGCTGAATGCAGGATACTTAATCTTCTTGATCTTCCCATCACTGGCAATGCTTCTTCTTCCCAGATTGTTTTGATCAATCCCTCATATTTGACTATCTGACATCCTCTTGAACAACCTTTCCTCAAGCTGAATTATGATGGGGCATCCAAAAACAACCTTGGCTTAGCAGGTTTGGAGGTGTTTTTCGCAATTCTATGGGATCCATCCTGTGGATTTACTATGGTAATTTAGGCCATACCACCAACAATGTAGTTGAGCTCCAAGCGCTGGCCAGGGCTCTTGTCATTGCCAAGAAAAACAACTATTGGCCCCTTCTGGTCGAGGGAGACTCCAATGTTGCTACCCAAGCTTGCCGAAAACTGTAGCAGGGCCGAAGCGTGGCAAAAGTATCTGCTAGATGACGTCTCAATTGTATTCTTCAGTGAATTAATGACATCATAAAATAAGCAAAAGGGGTTTTTTCAAGCGATCAGATGAAAGGCCAACAACATGGCTGACTAACTGGCCAACCAGGGGGTAACAACCCAAGACCGACTCGTGTCTCAGGAGTGGAATTCTTTCGAATCACCCAAAATCAAGAAGGAGTGTACCATAATCAATATCAATGACCTGCACAAGGCAGGCGTCATATCACAGTTGCCAAATTAGCCTATCCATTATGACAGAGTACTCATTTGAAGATTTATCACGTTCTTCGAGCACAGGTCGATCCTGGATCAGATCTCCTTGGCTTGTTCCCCTGCCCTGCAATTATTCCCCGCCTGATATCATTAAATCAATCTGCATGCATCTTTGCTTCCTGCCCACATCTAGCCTGCGCTCGCATTTATCCATAAATACCCCCCACCGGGCTCTTTTTCCTCATTTCGCTACCGAGTTTCTCTGCCGTCTGACCTCCTTCCTCCCGGCCGTGTTCTCCTACAGAACCTCTCGGCGCAAGTTCTGCGGCCTTCCCTTTTAAGCGCTTAGTTTACAAATTTCCCTTGTTCCCTTTGAGCTTAAGCACCCTGTCATGGCTCCTCGTCGCAATCATCCTCCCCCTCCTCCTATTCGCCGCAGCCGTACTGCCGAGTGGGAGAACCTCCCCTGTCACCCTATTATCAAGGCAGAGATTCAAGCCAGAAATGTTGCTCGTCACTTAAGGGATATCACCCCGGAGCCAATGGTACGCCTGAACAACCAATCAATATTGATGACTTTTTCAATGATGATGATGATATGTTGGCTCCTCCGGGTTTGTAATTTTATGTTTCTATCTTGTTTTGGCCTGCTCATCAAGGTTTTTGCTGCGTCGAGCCTGCATGCTCACAGTTGGAATTATGCCCTTGCTATCGGTCTCCCCACCCAGCTTCTCTTCCTGTGTTTCCTTTTTCCCTGGGTGTGGGATAGATCTCGTGTTTTGCTGGTCTTTGGACAGTTGCCTCGATGGCCTTTTTGTAATTATATTTTTCTGTTTTTAATGTGAATAGTAACTCCAAATTTACAAAAAAGATAAGAATATTATTATTTTTATAATTTAATATTTAAAAATAATAAATAAATAAAAAATCTTATAACACTTCATTAGAAAAGTTGTTTCTTTTCCAACCATAAAAATTAAAATGTTAAAAAACTTCACTTTTGATTCCAGTCCTTTTTAGATTCCAACTCTCTTCAAATTTTTATTAGAGAAACATTTAGTCTCCTCCTTACTTGGTCCATATTCTTTTCAGATTCCAATTCTCTTCAAATTTTCATTAGAGAAATATTTAGTCTCCTCCTTACTTGGTCCATATTAAAAAATAGATGATTTTACAAGATGATCATATACTTTTGTCCCAATGCAAATGAAAAATTAGCATTTTGCTTTATTTTTCTTCTTCATTCTCATTCATTGTTGCGAGAGGGAGGTTATAGAGAACACTTTCAAAAGATTTAGAATAGAATAAAAAATTTTAATACTCAATTAATTAAGTTAAGAGTAGTATTCATTATTCTAAATATTTCATTATTTTAAAGATATTTAATGTAGTGGATATTAGTTTATAGTTTTCTAAAGTGGATTTTAAATAATTAAATAAATTATTAGTTGTAGATTATATAATTAAATAAATTATTAGTAGTTGATTTTAAAACATTTCACAAGATTGTGTGTTGGAGAACAAGTAAAATTAAAAATTATATATTTTATTTATATTGAATTATTATTTTTTTCAACAAAATCATAAAAATATTTGTTGTTATTTATTTAGATGATGTTTTAATTTCAATCAGACAAAAGCAAATTGTTATACTTATATAAAAAAATGTTCATTTATGAAAAAAGAGTTGTTATACTTAGGGTTTGTAATATTCCAAGAAGGTTTGAAGATGGATTCCAACAAGGTGAGATTAATTGTAGAATAGTCTATTCCAAAAAGTAAGTACATTTGAAGGAATAAATTTTCATGGTTCAACTAATTTTTATAGAAAGTTTATTAGAATTTCCATGGTATTTGTTCACCATAACTACATGTAGGATAAAATGAGAATATCAAAGGAATGCATCTATCTCAAGTAGATTTTGATATTAGTGGAACAAAAATTAGAACAAGGTTTAGTTGAGAGGCAAGACAATTTGCATATTTTAGAGGGAAGATAAATGAAGAAAATAGAACAGAAATATTTTGTTTATGATTAGGTGTTTTATGTTATCATACAATTTTTGAATAAATCAAGACAATATTTGTTGACCAAAGAGTGTGTTCTATATGGTGATCATTAAACATTGAGATATCAGCATTCAATCAAAGTTGAACCAAAGACAAGTGAAATGGGTGGAATTATCATAGAGACATACTTATGTTGAAACATAGGTAATTTGATGATGCATTAAATAGAAGAACACCATTATTTATCGCAATGGCAGTTGAGGTGTTAAGGGTGGAATTAATGAAGACTTTGTATGAAATAGACCCGCATTTTGTTAAAGCTTGGAAATATGATTAAGAACAATGTGGTTGTGATCTAACTCATTTCTTGGATTATTTTATCTAGGAGGTACACTTATTTCAAAATCAATAATTATGTATTCCTAGAGGTTCAATGAGGATAATATCATCAAAGAGATATCATAATATTTTATGGGTTCGGTGTTGTAATGTTCCCCAACCCATTGTCAGCTTATTCTGACCTCCAACTGAGGCTCAATTTTGTCTGGAAAATTTTCACCTTATTCTAGTTTCATAACAGTTTGTGTGGGACACAAGCCTCACTACTTTGTATTTGCACCATTTCCATTAAGAGAATAAGATAGAAGAGCATTCCCACCTTCCACTTGAGTTTTCTCGCATAAGGGCTTTCTGAAGCATATCTTATGTTCATTGTGGTTTGTGTGGTTTTTTTCATTGTTTTTTTGTCAGTGCTTAAGAGAAAAAAGTAACTTATTCAATCCATAAATATATTTCAATATATTTTATCAAATATGTTGTGGCAAACTTTCCAATGGAATATATAAGACAATTTATGGCTTACATGCATGAGAAAAATGTTGAAATTTGGCTATTTTTTTTCTAAATTTTTTTCACATTCCACTTAAATATTTAAAGTGAGATTAAGATGAAGTCTGTAGTGATTAACAACTTGAACCTCAAGAGTCATCTAGGGTAGCTCAAGAGTTATCTCGAGTAGCTATTCTAACCTTTTTTTCACATTCCACTTAAATATTTAAAGTGAGATTAAGATGAAGTCTCTAGTGATTAACAACTTGAAGCTCAAAATTCATCTAGGGTAGCTCAAGAGTTATCTCGAGTAGCTAAAGAGTCAGTTACTTAAAAAAACCAAGAGTCAAGATCTACAAAAATGAATCAATCCATTGCATTAAAGCAAAGGATTCTATTTTGGCATAAAAAAATTTCTTTCTATGCTCTTGTTAGCTATCATATTTTTGCTCATGTAGAAATTCTCAATGATTTTGGAGTATTCTTAGTGGTTCAAGATCTCTAGTTATGCATGTATTTTAGTTTGTAAAATATTCTTAAGATCTCTAGTTACGCATGTATTTTCGTTTGTAAAATATTCTTCCTATCGCTACATGTCTAATCATACTTCATCTCAACTTAGTTAGTAATTAGTTTTGTAACAATCAAATTTTCTTAGCCATCATATTGTTTCACAATTTCAGTAAGGTGATACAAGTTTCCAATTTTAGTTTATTTCCAATAATAATGTTGGACTATTCTCATTATTATTGACTACATTTCTAATTATTATTATCACTTTTAGTTAGAATTTAGTTTGTTGCATCCATTATTTGCAACCTTGCATTTGATTTTCATTAATTAGATTAAATAAGATAAAAATTATAATAAAAATATTCATTAATTAGATTAAATAAGATAAAGAATATAATAAAAATATTTTCTTACAGATAGCAACTCAACAATAGATCTAAGTCAACAAAAAAAATAGATCTAACTCAACAAAATATTAGATCTAACTCAACAATTTGGTTGTGGTTGTGTAAACTTGTATGGTTGACCAGAATCATTTTTTCATATCACCTAAGTACAATCTCTTGTGGGGTTGGCTGGGGAGATCCCATCCTTTTGTTTGTTTTGGGTTTCATGATTTTGTGAGAACTTTGCTAGTTTTGCATTTTCCCTTTTGTTTTGTTGCTTTTCTCCTGCTTACTAGCCTAAGTTTAAAATCCATAGTAGCAGATCTGCTCCCTGTTTTGATTTTTATTTTTATTTTTCCTTAGTTCCCTCGAACAACGCGTTTAATCAGCTGAAAGTCACGCTGATCAGCGCGAATTGCAGAGGAACAATCGTGTTGACCCACCTCTGCCGCTTGTTGTCAGTTAGGCGGTCGTGTCGATCCCTGTAAGTGAAGATTAGGGCTAGACCCAAATCTTGGCCATTGTGTTTTTCTCTTGTGTTTTTGACCCTGTGAGCCTTTCGATTGTTTTCTCCCTAATTAGAAAGCTACTTTTCGTTTGGTTTTTCTTGCTTGTAGGCTTGTCATCTTGTTGTTTGATTGATTGAGCCATTGAGTGGCCAGCGACACTAGGACATCTAGTTAGTTGTCCATTCATTAGCTTGTGGACTCATTGGGTCTGGCTGTAGGTGTGTTTGATCCTTGCATTTGTTTTTTGGTCCTCTCTACGATTTTGACCTCTTTTGCACAAGTTTTTGAAAAATTTATGTTTACTAAGTTGAACGTCCTTTTCTGGCATATATTACACTATCGGTCTTGTGCTTGACAAAATCGGTGTTTCATTGATCTAAATGAACTTCTCTTTTCATGTTTTCATCTGCTTGAAGAGCTCATAGTCTCGGAAACTCTTTCATTGAAGGATTGTATGCAAAAAGTTTTTTTCATTGTTTCATGAGAAAGTGTGAAATTCTAGCTTATTGCATCAGAATTTGAAAAAGGAAGAGAAATTTTTTCATTTCAAAGGACTAATAGACAAGTGCTTGACAGGAAATTAGGAATTGGAATGCATTTTTCATTAGTTTATTATTTGAAAAGTAAAATAGTGAAAAATCATTTTGCTTTCAATTGCTTGATTGTTTGCATTTTGATTGAGCAGTTTCTACTTTCTCTAGTGTAAGCATTTCATCGAATTGAAAGGGTCTTCTCCCATTTAATTGCATTTTTAGGTTTTTCGAGTAGCATCGCTAAGACCTGAAAACTGAAACTTAACTCAAGATCAACTCTAAAATGAATTCAATTAACCTAACGTGCATTTGACATTAACGATCACATCTAGAAGGTCTAGGCTAGAGACGTGTTCCGACATCTGTAAACCTAACAGTTGTCGTTAGCTTCGGCATTAGACAACACTAACATGGATTTGTGCTCCCCGTACCATGGCGTATATAACGGGATACCCCACTAGGCTGTAATCCTTTTATCCTTAGGAAGCCCAGTTGACCTCCTTGCAAATGTGATACACTGAATACATCATTCACGGAGATTGCCTGCTGTACTTCTTGGTTCGCCAGGAGGTATTCTGTAGTTCACGGTTGCCTGGTAATCCTGTTTACCTAGATCATCTAGAGTAGCCATTTGATATTTTTGACTCATTAAACTTAAAAGATCATCCGAGCACTTGTGCTTTCGAGATCGTTTCTAATCGAAAGTGATAGAGTCATCTTTTGTTTCTTTCTCGACTCTTAAAAAATGAAAGAACATCAGTCCTTTGTGCGTCTTAATAGTTGATTGCCCGCGATCCAAAACATCCTGTTATATTTTTTACCAAATCATATGTTCCCTTAAAAGGAAATTTTAAATCCTTGAATTTATTTGTTCTATCGATTAAGACAAGGTCATCGTGGCTGAGCCATCTGGTTCACCCAATTCCTCTTCCTCTCCTCCGTCTAAAAGATTGTTCGAAGTGCCGCTTCCTGAGTTATCAGAGCCATTTGAGGACCAAAATGTTGAACTCACAATTGTTTTGAGTGTTCAACCATTATCATCTCGTCCTCCGCCTACTTTTGATTCAGGGTCATCTGCTGATCTTGACATGGAATATCCGGATAATCCCGTTCGAACTCCAGGGAATTCGCCGACTGTTGACGATCAGCTTGGATTGGTTATCTATCCTTTGAACCCTATGTTTGACGCTGTTGAGATATCACCACAACGCCCTTACAGTCTGTATGATCAACCGGGTGTTCCTTTGGAACTATCCCCCAATACATGCTCGGCTATTTGTCGTTGTTTGTTTTCAGACATGGAACCCAAAGGTGATGCTCCAGTCACCTCTCTAGATGAGTTCAAAGTCTTGACTCCACACACTATTGAGGGTGAAGAATTGCAGTTGCAGTTCCCTCCCGAGGGTTTCTCTTATTCAGAAGGTATTCTCGCCAACTTGCCACCCGGCTATGTGTCTTTAGGGCACTTAGTTTCAGGCACACCTAGTGCCTCATCACTCTACCATAACCCTGTTTGGGCGTCGGGCATCAGGCCCACATCAGGTCCATTTGTTACAAACACAACCTCCCAACCAGTTGTTACTTCAGTCCCGGTGCAACCCACCATCCTGAATAATCTTGTATCATCAATCCTCGTTACGCATCAGTCACAACTGGTGGTTTCAAATATTGTTTTTGTTAGTCCCTCTGTCCCATTAGTCAGTGGTCAGATTGTGCCACCACCTGGTGGGAAGAATCTGAACGTTTCCATGGTGTCAAGTGCCACTATTGTGAGCGGTTCACAGGCTCACATGCTTGGTTTAAACCAACCCTCTTCTGGTATTGTCTATAACCCTACTGACCCTATTGGATCAAGCAATGTCCAGTACCAATAGGTTCAGAATCCTGGTGGTCCGTCCGGATCAAGCAACGTGATCCAAATGGATCCGAGAATGCTCTCTAAGTCTTCATAAACTCTTTAAATAATCGTGCCAAAGATCAAAATCTTAAAAAATATCAAAGTATTCGCAAGAGGAACACACTTAGCATGGCAGAGAAACACTATCGAGAGGCCCAAAACCCGTGAAAACAGAGAAAATGGAGCTATCAAAGGTGGAACATCAAAAGAAACAGTAGTCGTCAGATCTGGCTGATCAATGGTCCATATCTGATCGGTAGATCACTATCGCCCGTGGCTATCAGCGCTTATTGGCGAAACCCACTTAAGAATTGTGATGGCAAACAACGATATTGGCACTTAACACATATATATGGTGACAGCGATTGGTGGAGTTAATATGGACTGTCAATCAAGAGCGCTGATCAATGACCTGTATTACATCGCAGGATCGCTATTGGAGGATTACTGGAGTGCTTATAACGGCCCGGGGGTATTTTGATGAGCCATTGCGATATCGCAATCGGAGCGACCCAAAGGGCAATTAGGTGATAACGTATATATTTTTTGAAGTTCGGTATACGGGATTTTACAGTGTTTTTATATGTTTTCGGAATCATATTTAAGGACTTTTGAAGTCTGATATATCAATTTTTGGCAAATTTTCTGCGTTTAAAATGCATTTTCCCTTTGTTTAATAGGGCACAGCTATTTCAAGAGTTTCAAAGGCTCGAGGCACTCTGGCGTTACAGAATGGGTGGCCACCTCCTCTCCATGCGTTAGGCAATGATTGTATAATGTTGGCAGAGGGATTCAAAGCGTGAAGAGGCCGGGGAGACTGAAAGCCGAGGATATGAAATGAACAAGCAGCGCGGTTGGCTTTAAAAGCCACAGACAGAGAGCATAATGGAGGGAGCAGTATTTCAGGCAAATGCCAAGATAGAGTTTAGGATAGAGACAGATAGCCTTGAGGGAGTCTGTGTACTCATAGAGAACTTGAGAGGTTCAAGTAAGCTCTTGTTATTATAATCTATTGTGTGTGAGGCTCAAATTGAGGTCACTACTGTAAACAGAACTCCGCTTGAAGGCATAATAGAGAGGCCACCACTGAAGGCTAGACCGAGAGATGTAGCCCAAGAGTATTGGGTGAACTCATTAAATTTTGTTGTGTCATGTGTTATCTATTATGTTTTTTTTACTGCTTCATTTTCTGTGAATTTCGCAATCTTATCGATCCATTCCATAAAATGACATGGACTAATCCATGCGCATAAGTCTGCAATACCTTATTGTTGTCTTAGATCTCATTATTAGATCAAGTGGTATCAGAGCTTTATGTTGCTAAGGTTAGACAAGCTTGTGTTGGACTATTTGTGAATGATAACGATTTCAAGGCTTAAATTAGGAAAAGGAGAATTGGTTGAAACTAACCCAGAAATTGGTAGAGTCTATCCTATGAGGAAAATGGCAGAAGAAAACCCCTTGGAATTAGACTCTCAGTTCATGGACAGTTTCATGACCATGAGAGCCATGGTAGAAGAAATGTATAGAGAATTCAAGAAAGGTCGAAGTGAAGATTCTTCAACTTCTAAACAAGACAAAGGAACAGAAGAATATCTTCT
The DNA here is from genome assembly GCA_000404065.3 of Pinus taeda. Classification (NCBI taxonomy): domain Eukaryota; kingdom Viridiplantae; phylum Streptophyta; class Pinopsida; order Pinales; family Pinaceae; genus Pinus; species Pinus taeda. The sequence continues at coordinate 17,320 of APFE030239696.1, read as the reverse complement.
AGATGGCCATTCTAAAGGCAGAGGAAAAGGGAAAGAGCTCCTCTATCCACACCTCCTGATAGCCCTGAAAATAAAAAGAAGAAAACATCTTTGATTAAATTAGATGTTAAATTTCATTTGCATGTTTATGATGGAGAGTTAAATGCAGAGAAGCTAGATAATTGGATCAGACAGATTGATGTGTACTACAGGGTGCAGAATATTGATTAAGGTAGGAGTAAAATTTAGCTGGCTAGCGTAAGCCTTGGAGGAACTACCTTGGTATGGTGGGAAGGCATGACACAAGCTGACTTGAAGAAGCATGGTAAAATTCTTTCTGTCTCGAGTGAATTTGTTTTTGCAATTAAAAAAAAATTCTATCCACTAGCTTATATGCAGCAAGCTATGATGAGTTGGCAAACTCTTCGCTAATTAAAAGGGAAAAGTGTACAAAGCTACACCCAAGAATTTAGAAAAAGTGCTTTGATTCTAGGCATTTCTTTAGACTCACATGAAACTTTGCTGAAGTATATAGGTGGTATACACAGCTATTTAAGGCACACCATTCTCATGTTTAACCCTACTAGCATAGATGAGGTATCTATCTAGGCTACCCATCTAGAGGCTAGAGGCAAGAATGTGAACCCAGAGATTGGGGGATCATTAAAACCCACTACAAGCAAGAACAAGGAAAATAGGAAGCAGAAATGGAAAGAGAGGAAGGAAAATTCTGCACAGAAGGCAAAACCTTGATGCACTCACTGCAAGAAGGATGGACACGATGATGAAAATTGCTAGTATTTGCATCTGGAGCTAAAACCCAAGAAGTTCGATGGCAAGAAGAAGAAGACTGATGCTGCTACACAGAAAGATTTGGGGTTGGACTTAGGTAATGAAACAACAATTGCAATCACAGGTATACAAGGTTATCCACTTTAGAGAATGTAGAAATCAAGAAGCAGGTACAGGAGCTACTCGATAAAGGGTTCATAAGACCAAGCACATCGCCATGCGGATCTCCAATAGTGTTGGTGAGAAAGAAGGATGGTTCATGGAGGATGTGCATTGATTACCAAGCACTAAATAAAATAACGATCAAGAATCGTTATCCCCTTCCTCACATTGATGATCTATTGGATCAGTTGAAAGAGGTTGTTTACTTTTCCAAGTTGGACCTACCTAGTGGTTACCATCAAGTCAGAGTAGCAGAGCAAGATGCATGGAAGACTGCTTTCAAAACAAAGCAAGGGCTGTATGAATGGCTAGTTATGCCTTTTGGCTTAACTAATGCTCCTCCACTTTCATTAGAGTAATGAATGATGTACTTAGCCTTTTATTGATGGAATTTTGTAATTTTATATCTATTGTGACATTCTGTATTCAATAAAACATGGGTAAGAACATTTGAAGCAGTAAAGCAGACTCTAGATGTTTGGAAAAAAAATATTTTATTTAAATATCAAGTGTGAATTTGGTAAAACCCATCTTTTGAATTATTTGGCATATGTAGGGGGGTGAACTGAAGATAGATCCCTCTAGGTTGCAGTCATTGAAACTGGCCTAAACCCATCTGCTACAGAAGTTTAGAAGCTTCCTAGGGGCAACACAATATTGGAGAAAGTTTATTGCTAACTTTTCCTTAATTGCAGCTCCCTTACATGCTTTGACAAGATTGAACAAGGTGTTTCAGTGGGGAGGAAAACAACAGAAAGCCTTCGACACCTTGAAAGAAAAAATTAGTACACCACCAGTGCTAACATTGTCAAATCTTCAACAACCATTTGGGATCGAAACAGATGCCAATGATTATGCCATGGGAGTAGTGTTGATGCAACATGGTAAACCCATATGCTACCATTCTGAGACTTTTAATTCTGTAGTAATTAATTATCCTACATATGATAAAGAATTGTATGCATTAGTTCAGAGTGTGAATAAGTGGAAACATTACTTAATGGGAAAAGAAACAATAATACGTACTGATCATCAGCCACGTCAGTACTTGCACTCACAAACTAAATTGTAGCAATTAAGACACTATAGGTGGATGGGTTTCCTACAGTAGTTTCATTAGTCATCAGATATAAAAATGGCATACACAATAAAGTTCCAGATATGTTGTCCAGACCAATCATAAATGCATCTACTATACTTAAGCATAACTCAGTAATGCATGAAAGCTACATTTGACAATATGCTCAAGATATAGACTTTAAAGATGTATATGTAGTTTTAAGTAATGGAAAAAAGGTAGAAGAATTAGATTACTATGTTAAGGACCGACTCTTGTATCATTTGGGAAAGCTATGCATTCCACAAACAGAGATAATTAACATAATTAGGGTGGCACATACTTCCCTGATATTAGGTAATTTTGGTGTAAGTAAAATAGTTGCACAGCTGCAAAGATACTGCTACTGGCCAAAAATGCATGAAACAATTTCTAGATATGTAAGAGGGTGTACCATGTGTGCTAAAAGCAAACCCAACAATAGAAAACTAGGCTTGTACACTCCACTGTTAGTTCCTTATCGTCCTTGGGAAAGTGTTTCCATGGAATTTGTTGGGGGATTGCCAAAATTTAGAAAGGGACATGACTATTTATATGTTATTGTGGACAGGTTCAACAAAATGTGTATTCTAATACCTTGTAATAAGCAGATTACAGTTGAACAAATAGCGAAATTGTTCTTTCAGAATGTCTGGGTGCATTTTGGGTTACCCACTTCCATAGTATCTGATCGAGAATCCCGATTTGTTAGGAAGTTTTGGTCAAGTCTGTGGGAATTAATGTACACCAGACTAAAGAAAAGCACAGCCTTTCATCCATAGATAGATGGCCAAACAGAGGTAGTCAATAGGACAGTGATCCAGTTACTCAGGGGTTATTGCAGCAAGCATCCCAAGCTTTGGGATGAACACTTATGTTATGTGCAACATGCTTACAACCGTGCTAAACATTCTTCTACATAGAGATCTCCTTTTGAGACCTGTTTTGGTTTCATACCAAGGTCTCCATTGGATTTTATATTTGAAAAAGACATAGCAGTTGTTGGACACAGTGATGTGGAAAAAGCATCCAAATTCATTAAACAGATCCAAGAAATTCACCAGGAAGTGCAGGAATAGCTGGAAAAGAGCCAAGCTAAATACAAGGCAAGGCATGATAAACACCGGGTGGAGCACAACTTCCAACTTGGAGATCATGTCTAGCTGTATATCAGCAAGGACAGGATGCAAGGTGAAGGAATGAAGCTGAAGCCGATAAGGTATGGGCCTTTTAAGGCACTTGAGAAAATTGGTGAGAACGCTTTCCGCCTTGATCTACCAGCATACATGCACATCTATTCAGTAGTAAATGCAGAAAATTTAAGACTTTTTGAACCTTCTCTAATTGAAGATCCTGAAGAGCAAAGTCAATTGCCTTCCATTGATGATCTGTGGCATGAATACCTCAATGAGTTGTAGGAAGATACAGTTCTAGACAGGAAGGTGAGGACTAAGCGCAGAGGGGATGTCGAGTACCTAAGAGTAGGACTCAAAGGTTCAAACCCAAGCAGTGCAAAATGGGTAGAGATTGGGCAAGTGAGGCAGTTGTATCCTCACTTAAGTGATGCTTGAAAACCAACTTTAGGTGGTCCAAAAGCCTTTTTCAGTGGGAAGGCGTGATCCAAATGGATCTGAGAATGCTCTCTAAGTCTTCATAAACTCTTTAAGAAATCATGCCAAAGATTAAAATCACTTAGAAAGATCAAAGTATTCGCAAGAGGAACACCCTTAGGATGGCAGAGAAACGCTATCAGGAGGCCCAAAACCCATGAAAACAGAGAAAATGGAGCTATCGGAGGTGGAACAACAAAAGGCACAATAGTCGTCAGATCTGACCGATCAACGGTCTAGATCTGATCGGTGGATTGCTTTCGGCAGTGGCTATCGGCGCTTATCGGTCGAACCCACTTAAGAATTTCGATGGCGAATAGCCATATCACCGCTTAACACATATAAATGGCGACGTTGATTGGCGGAGTTAATATGGACCATCGATCAAGCACGCAGATCGATGGCCCGTATTACATCGTACGATCACTATTAGGGGATTGCAGAAGCACTTATAACGGCCCAGGGGTATTGTGATGAGCAATTGCGATATCGCAATCGGAGCGACCCGATGGGAAATTAGGTGATAACGTATATATTTTTTGAAGTCCGGTATGCAAGATTTTTCAGTGTTTTTATATGTTTTCGGAATCATATTTAAGGACTTTTGAAGTCTAATATATCACGTTTTGGAAAATTTTCTCTGTTTAAAATGCATTTTCCCTTTGTTTAACAGGCGGCTGTTTCAAGAGTTTAAGAGGCCCGAGGCACTCTGGCGTTATAGAATGGGTAGCCACCTCCTCTCCATGCATTAGGCAATGATTCTATAACACTGGCAGAGGGATTCAAAGCGTGTAGAGGTAGGGGAGACTGAGAGCCGAGGATATGAAACGAACAAGCAGCGCAGTTGGCTTTAAAAGCCACAGACAAAGAGCATAGTGGAGGGATCAGTATTTCAGGCAAATGCCAAGAAAGAGTTTAGGACAGAGACAGAGAGCCTTGAGGGAGTCTGTGTACTCATAGAGAACTTCTTCAAGTAAGCTCTTGTTATTGTAATCTGTTATGTGTGAGGCCCACATTGAGCTCACTGTTGTAAACAGAACTCTGCTTGAAGACATAATAGAGAGGCCACCACTAAAGGCTAGACCGAGAGATGTAGCCCAGGAGTATTGGGTGAACTCCTTATTAATTTTTTTTGTGTCATGTGTTATCTATTATGTTTTGTTTACTACTTCATTGTCTATGCATTTCGCAATATTATCGATCCATTGCATAAAATGACATGGACTAATCCATGCACATAAGTCTGTAATACCTTATTGTTGTCTTAGATCTCATTATCAGATCAAGTGGTATCAGAGCTTTAGGTTTCTAAGGTTAGACAAGCTTGTGTTGGACTGTTTGTGAATGATAACTAGGCTAAAGCTTAAATTAGTAAAGGAGAATTGGTTGAAACTAACCCAGAAATTGGTAGAGTCTATCCTAGGAGGAAAATGGCAAAATAAAACCCCTTGGAATCAGACTCTCAGTTCATGGACAGTTTCATGACCATGAGAGCCATGGTAGAAGAAATGTATAGAGAATTTAAGAAAGGTCAAAGTGAAGATTCTTCAACTTCCAAATAAGACAAAGGAACAGAAGAATCTCTTCTAGATGACCATTCTGAAGGCAAAGGAAAAGGGAAAGAGGCTCCTCTATCCACACCTCCTGATAGCCCTAAAAATAAAAAGGAGAAAACATCTTTGATTAAATTAGATGTTAAATTTGATTTTCTTGTTTACGATGGAGAGTTAAATGCAGAGAAGCTAGATAACTGGATCAGACAGATTGATGTGTATTGCAGGGTGCAAAATATTGATTCAAATAGGAGTAAAATTCAGTTGGCCAGCCTACGCCTTGGAGGAAATTCCTTGGTATGGTGGGAAGGCAGGACACAAGCTGACTTGAAGAAGCATGGTAAAATACTTTCTGTCTGGAGTGAATTTGTTTCTGAAATTAAAAAACAATTCTATCCACTAGCTTATATGCAGCAAGCTATGATGAGTTTGCAAACTCTTCGTGAATTAAAAGGGCAAAGTGTACAAAGCTACACCCAAGAATTTAGAAAAATAGCTTTGATTCTAGGCATTGCTTTAGACTCACCTGAAACTTTGTTGAAGTATATAGGTGGTCTACATAGCTATTTAAGGCACACCATTCTCATGTTTAACCCTACTAGCATAGATGAGGTATCTGTCCAGGCTACCACTCTAGAGACTATAGGCAAGAATGTGAACCTAGAGATTGGGGGATCATCAAACCCCACTGCAACCAAGAACAAGGAAAACATGAAGTAGAAATGAAAAGAGAGGAAGGAAAATTCTGTATAGAAGGCCAAACCTTCATGCACTCACTGCAAGAAGGATGGACATGATGATGAACATTGTTGGTATTTGCATCTGGAGCTGAAACCCAAGAATTTCGATGGCAAGAAGAGGAAGACTTATGCTGCTATATAGAAATATTTGGGGTCAGACTAAGGTGATGAAACAACAATTGCAGCCACAGGTATAAAAGGTTATCTGCTTTAGAGAATGCAAAAATCAAGAAGTAGGTATAGGAGCTACTCAAGACAGGGTTCATAAGACTAAGCACATCACCATGCGGATCTCCAATAGTGTTGGTGAGAAAGAAGGATGGTTCGTGGAGTATGTGCATTGATTATTGAGCACTGAATAAAATAATGATCAAGAATCATTATCCCCTTCCTTGTATTGATGATCTATTGGATCAGCTAAAAGAGGCTGTTTACTTTTCCAAGTTGGACCTACCTAGTGGTTACCATCAAGTCAGAGTAGCAGAGCAAGATGCATGGAAGACTGCTTTCAAAACAAAGCAAGGGTTGTATGAATGCCTAGTTATCCCTTTTGGCTTAACTAATGCTCCGACCACTTTCATGAGAGTAATGAATGATGTACTCAGGCCTTTTATTGATGACTTTGTAATTGTATATCTAGATGACATTCTTGTATTCAGTAAAACATGGGAAGAACATTTGAAGCATGTAAAGCAGACTCTAGATGTTTTGAAAAAAGAAAATATTTATGTTAAATTATCAAAGTGTGAAGTTGGTAAAACATCTTTGAATTATTTGGGTCATATTGTAGGGGGTGGTGAACTGAAGATAGATCCCTCTAAGGTTGCAGTCATTGTAAACTAGCCTAAACCCAAGTATGCTACAGAAGTTAGAAGCTTCTTAGGGGCAGCACAATATTGGAGAAAGTTTATTGCTAACTTTTCCTTAATTTAAGCTCCCTTACATGCTTTGACATGATTGAACAAGGTGTTTCAGTGGGGAGGCAAACAGAAGAAATCCTTTGACACCTTGAAAGAAAAAATTAGTACAGCATCAGTACTAGCATTGCCAAATCTTCAACAACCATTTGAGATCGAAACAGATGCCGGTGATTATGCCATGAGAGCAGTGTTTATGCAACATGGTAATCCCATATGCTACCATTCTAAGACTTTTAATTCTGCAGTAGTTAATTATCCTACATATGATAAAGAATTGTATGCATTAGTTCAGAGTGTGAAGAAGTGGAAACATTACTTAATGAGCAAAGAAACAATAATACATACTGATCATCAGCCACACTAGTACTTGCACTCACAAACTAAATTTCAACAATCAAGACATTATAGGTGGATGGGTTTCCTATAGCGGTTTCATTTAGTCATTAGATATAAAAAGGTCATACACGATAAAGTTGTAGATGTATTGTCCAGACCAATCATAAATGCATCTACTATACTTAAGCATAACTCAATAATCCATGAAATCTACATTGAACAATATGCTCAAGATATGGACTTTAAACATGTATATGCAGCTTTAAGTAATGGCAAAAAGGTAGAAGAATTGGATTACTATGTTAAGGACCGACTCTTGTATCATTTGGGAAATATATGCATTCCAAAAAACAGAGAGAATTAACATAATTAGGGAGGCACATATTTCCCTGATATCAGGTCATTTTGGTGTAAGTAAAACAGCTGCACAGCTACAAAGATACTGCTATTGGCAAAAAATGCATGAAACAATTTCTAGATATGTAAGAGGGTGTACCATGTGTGCTAAAAGCAAGCCCAGGAATAGAAAACTAGGCTTGTACACTCCACTTCCAGTTCCTTCCCGTCCCTGGGAAAGTGTTTCCATGGACTTTGTTGGGGGATTACCAAAATTTACAAAGGGACATGACTATTTATATGTTATTGTGGACAGGTTCAACAAAATGTGTATTTTAATACCTTACAATAAGTAGATTACAATTGAACAAACAACGAAATTGTTCTTTCAGCATGTCTAGGTGCATTGTGGGTTACCCACTTCCATAGCATCTAATCGAGACTCCCGATTTGTTGGGAAGTTTTGGTCAAGTCTGTGGGAATTAATGGACACTAGACTGAAGAAAAGCACAACCTTTCATCCACAAATAGATGGCCAAATAGAGGTAGTCAACAGGATAGTGATCCAGTTACTCAGGGGTTATTGCAGGAAGCATCCCAAGCTTTGGGATGAACACTTATGTTATGTGCAACATGCTTACAATCGTGCTAAACATTCTTCTACACAATGATCTCCTTTTGAGACCCGTTTTGGTTTCATACCAAGGTCTCCCTTGGATTTTATCTTTGAAAAAGACATAACAGTTGCTGGACACAGTGATGTAGACAAAGCAACTAGATTCATTGAACAGATCCAATAAATTCACCAGGCAGTGCAGGAATAGTTGGAAAAGAGCCAAGCTAAATACAAGGCAAGGCATGATAAACACCAAGTGGAGCATAGCTTCCAACTTGGCGATCAAGTCTAGCTGTATATTGGCAAGGACATGATGCAAGGTGAAGGAAACAAGCTGAAGCCAATAAGGAATGGGCCTTTTAAGGTACTTGAGAAAATTGGTGTGAACGCTTTCGGCCTCGAGCTACCAGCATACATGCACGTCTATTCAGTAGTCAATGCAAAAAATTTAAGACTGTTTGAACCTTCTCTAATTGAAGATCCTGAAGAGCAATGTCAATTGCCTTCCATTGATGATCTGTGGCCTGAATACCTCAATGAGCTGCAGGAAGATTTAGTTCTAGACAGGAAGGTGAGGACTACATGCAAAGGGGATGTTGAGCACCTAAGAGTATGACTCAAAGGTTCAAACCCCAGTAGTGAAAAATGGGTAGAGATTGGGAAAGTGAGGCAGTTGTATCCTCACCTAAACGATGCTTGAAAACCAAATTTTGGTGGTCCAAAAGCCTTTTTCAGTGGGAAGGTGTGATCCAAATGGATCCGAGAATGTTCTTTAAGTTTTCATAAACTCTTTAAAAAATTGTGCCAAAGATCAAAATCTTTTAAAAAGATCAAAGTATTCGCAAGAGGAACACCCTTAGTATGGCAAAGAAACACTACCGGGAGGCCCAAAACCCATGAAAACAGAGAAAATGGACCTATCGGAGGTGGAACAACAAAAGACACAGTAGTCGTCGGATCTGGCTAATCAACGGTCCAGATCCGATCGGCGGTGGCTATCGGCGCTTATCGGTGGAACCCACTTAAGAATTTCAATGGCGAACAACGATATCGACGCTTAACACATATATATGGCAGCGACGATTGGCAGAGTTAATATGGATTATCGATCAAGCACACAGATCGATGGCCCGTATTACATCGCAGGATCGCTATCGGGGGATTGCAGGAGCGCTTATAACAGCCCGGGGGTATTGCGATGAGCGATTACGATATCGTAATCAGAGCGACCCGATGAACTGGACCTGATGGGCAATTAGGTGATAACGTATATATTTTTTTAAGTCTGGTATGCAGGATTTTACAGTGTTTTTATATGTTTTCACAGTTTTGTTTTTCCAACGAAAAGTGAAGAGGGAAGAGCCGATGCGATAAGCGATATCGACCAATAGGCAGACCCAATAGTGGAATGAATCATATTTATGGACTTTTGAAGTCCGATATATCACGTTTTGGCAAATTTTCTCCGTTTAAAATGCATTTTCCCTGTATTTAACAGAGCGCAGCTGTTTCAAGAGTTTTAGAGGCCCGAGGCACTCTGGCGTTACAGAATGGGTGGCCACTTCCTCTCCATGCATTAGGCAATGATTTTATAATGCTAGCAGAGGGATTCAAAGCATGTAGAGGCCAGGGAGACTGAGAGTCGAGGATATGAAACAAACAGGCAGTGTGGTTGGCTTTAAAAGCCACAGATAGAGAGCATAATGGAGGGAGTAGTATTTCAAGCAAATGTCAAGATAGAGTTTAGGACAGAGATAAAGAGCCTTGAGGGAGTCTGTGTACTCATAGAGAACTTGAGAGGTTCAAGTAAGCTCTTGTTATTGTAATCTGTTGTGTGTGAGGCTAAAATTGAGCTCATTGCTATAAACAAAACTCTGCTTGAAGACATAATAGAGAGGCCACCACTGAAGGCTGGATCGGGAGATGTAGCCCAGGAGTATTGGGTGAAATCCTTATTTAATTTTGTTGTGTCATGTGTTATCTATTATGTTTTGTTTACTGCTTCATTATCTATGCATTCCGCAATCTTATCGATCCATTGCATAAAATGGCATGGACTAATCCACGCACATAAGTCTATAGTACCTTATTGTTGTCTTAGATCTCATTATCAGATCAGAACGTCCAGTATCAGCAGTCCTATGCAGCTCATGTCCAATACCAAAATCCTTACGTTCCATATGGTTCTCAAGGATTGGTCAATCAACCTTACACCATCCCATTTGGGCAGTACATCCAGCCTGGCTACGGCCAGATTCAGTTCGGTAATTTCCTGGGAACCGTTCAAATACCCTTACAACAGCAAGGATAGCCTTTAAAACACAGGTAACCTTTGTTACTGCAAGGGAAACCCTTGTTGCAGCAAGGGCTTTCTGCACAACATCAAGAGCAGATTATCCCTCAGCAAGGTCAGCTGCAACAACCGCAAGGTCAATCTTTACAACAGTTGCAGCAGGTCACGCAGTAGCAGATGCAATATGCTCTGCATACCTCTCAACCCATACCCTCGCAAGGCCAACCTCTACAAACCCAGGGACAAATTTTGCAACCGCAAGATCAACAAAACCAACCTGGGCAACAACAACCCTTGTATACCTATCAACAAGGGTAACCCTTGCAGGGACAAGTTCAAGGTCAAGTCCTGCAGCAGTAGGTGCAACATCCTCTTGTCCAGGGCCAACAGGTTTAGAATCCTATTGGCTAAGGGCACCAGGTACAAAATCCCTATGTCCAAGGGAAACAAGCATATCAACCTTATTCCCAAGGACTGTAGGTCCAAAACCCTCTTGTTCAGGGGCAACAGGCTCAAAAACCTTATGTTCCAGGACAACAGGTCCCATATGAGTACGTCCAGGGCCAATAGGCTCAACAACCTTTTAACCCATACGCTGCCTACTAGCAACATATGCCTAGATGGTTTCAAGGTGTCTAAGGTCCGAACCCTCCCTTTGGTCAAGGTAATCCGCAATGGGGGCAGCCTCAGATCCCATATGGTCCAAACCCCCCACTATGGGGCCAAAATCCTTAGTAGCAAGGATGGGCTCCTCCTTATGGGTCTGCTTATCGACCAAGCTAACGATAAGTTGGGGGCAGGCAAGTTCGAACCTATGTGGCATGGACCCTATATTGTAAAACGTGTTTTGCAGAAAGGAGCCTATGAACTTATTGATTATGAAGGAAATCCTCTTGATAAGCCTCGCGATAGGCTTTACCCCAAAAAGTATTATGCTTAGGTCATCTTGCATGGGTACTTATGTACATTAGTGTGTGATTCATTTCTGTACAACATGGTTTTGTGTGATAAGTTTTCAAACAACTCTCCTATTTACTATGCTTTTCTTGCTTTGCAGATGTCTGCGTCTCCTCACCTTGGTTTGCTTACCATAGTACCCGGAACCTTTCATCTGCGGCATGGGCTATCTATAACCCTAACGGTGATTTGATTAAATTTCAAGGTATCTGCCTAGGTCATACAACCAACAACATTGCTGAGTATAGTGCAGTCATCAAACTATTATCGGAAGCCATTGCTCTAGGTATCAGAGAATTGGTTGTCAACCTGGATTCACAGCTTGTCGTCCTTCAACTCAACGGGCAATATTCCGTCAAGAATCGTCAAATTTTATGAATGTATCTTTGTATCCGTATGTCGGAAAGACATTTTGATTATATTACATATCATCATATTCCTAGACACAATACATTAACAGATGCATTACTTAATTACGTGTTGGATAGAAATTTGCAAAACATGTAAAAGATAAGACAAACCATTTGTACCATAATAAACAGGAAAATACAACATGTGTGTGTGAGAGAGAGAGAATGTTTGGTACGTCAAAACCCCAAAAAATAATATATATGTCCATAATAACATCGGCGGCTCATATGCCTCTTACATCTGTGGCACGTAGGCCTCAAAAAATATGTAAGTACTAAACCTAGGAACTACTCAGCATGGTGGTCATGATAGCATGAGACAGCTCGTACTACACGTCTCAGCAATCGGCGGATCCAATCCGAGACTCCCACTGTGTGCCTCTGGTACCGTCAAGGCATGTCTCCTATCCGAGCATACTTCGGGATACCACAAGTCAACCCCTCGAGGTTCCTCGCAATATCCTCCTCCTTATCGCTCCCTTCCTGATAAGGGGTGACAACATCAATAGGATGGGGGTAACGCCTCGATATCAAGGACATCCCAGCTGGCCGCTCTAGTCCAACATCTGCATAGACAAGTGAAATTTTATAAGCATGCATATATCAAAAAAAAATTAAAACATCAAAATAAAAAAATTGGTTTTTACCTTCGTCATCAAAGTCCTCCCCATCTAGCAAGGGCATATTTGAGTCTCCATGGAAATCAGTGCCGCTGTACGGCCAGTCCTCCACGATGATTTTCTGCCATCGTAGCCATGAAAAGAATGTTGGTCGATAGGACATATGTTGACCCCCAGTGATCCTGGGCATCAAACAAATCCAGCGGGCCATCCATGGATCGCATGGCATAGGAGGATCAACCTCAATAAACTGATATTGGAATAGTGGCACTCATTCCAGGAAAAAGGTCACGAGTACTGATCTGAAGCCAAATTTCTTCAGGTTTCCCACCTTGGCCTTGGACAATTGGAGCTTATATTCAACTTCATGGCCTCTGCCCAGTTGAAGATCGTAGGAGCTATGCAATCAATAGTGTAAAGGAAATTTGACTTGTTAATCTCATGTTCTACCGAGGACCCCGCCACTCTGTTGATGGTCAACAGAAGCACCCTCAGTGTCAAATCCCACACACTGGAAATTTCGATCTTCCCCCTTTTGGATTTCAGGGCCTCAAGACAATTCTTAGCAAGCAGGGAAGATATGCTTTCCACGACCGGACGTGACCCATACAGGTTCACTAGCTCCCCTCTCCGGGACAACCTAGTGATGAAGTAGATATCTCAAGTTGTCAACTCCAGCTCTTGGTCCCCAATGACAAAAATCTCAAGATTGATGTCCCAAAGGCTTATCAAATATCAAATCAATTCAAGTTGGGCCTGCATCTCTTGTGTAAGGAAGAATTTGAGGAGCACGCAAGCCCTCAAAGCCTCCAGGAAATTTGGATCATTCATTTCCTGGGTGTCCGCATCTTTGTGTTCTCTTTCCTTCCAATCCACCATTTTCGACAATTTCTCTCCTACAAAAGCCATTTATTTTAGTTAATGATCAATTTTTCCACATAAAAATCAAATTTCAATGGTTAGTTCTTGAGGAAAGTTAGTTTTACCCCTTTCGTGGCACCGACGTGGTCCTGTGCCCATAAATCATGTCGACGGAGGATGAAATTTTTCTCAAAAACCTCCATGAAAATCTGAAAAAATGGCTAAAAATAGAAATTGATAGCATGAAAATGGAGCTTAGGGCTTCGGCTGTTACCTGGAATTGACGGTTCATCGATTGACCTCCCCGATCTCCCGCAATCCACTTGAGAAAAACTAGGGCAAAACTGGGTAAAAAGTCTTCACTGCAAAGGTAAAATGGTAAATGGTAAAAATATATTTACTTTTTCCCTTTTTATTCATTCTTCATTAAAATATCAGGTTTTGTAAATATTTTTGACCAATTTTGCCTCAAGGACCCGATAATACACTTTGCCTTACTTGTGCAGTGACAGGTGATGGATGTTCAACGATGGCGATGAGTCATATTTCAGCTCTTTTCTCGACTTGTTAAAACCATATGAAAAGATCGTCGAGTATTTTTCCCTTTTTGACTTTTTAAAGAGAATAAAAATGGGGGGTCTGCTTTTAGCTCTTTTTCGACCCTTTAAAAATTAAAATATGGTCAAGACCTTGTCGTTTTGAACCCGCTAACAAATGCGAAACGTCGTGTGCCCAGTACAATTTTACCCCTTTTTCAGGCTAGGATGCACTATTTACGACAAAGGTACTCCTTGACTGAAATGGTCAAGCGATTCTCTAAAGTATTGTTTTCTACCTTTTCAGGCTCGAGAGACACAAATGTACGAAAAAGGACCATGTGGAGTTTTCTTTTACGTGTCTTTTTCAAACTCTCTAAACATGAAAAAGATACCGAGTTACACCTTTGTCGGACTCGTTAAACTATGAAACGACATCGGATTCATCATCATGACGAACACAAGCTTCTCCTTCCTAGGGCTTGTTAAACTTACTAGGTTGGATTCATCTGAAGGATGAAATTATAGTGCAAGCATATGCTATCCCCTTCAAGCTTGCGATTAAAAAATAATTGGGGTACTCGCTAGAAATGGCGGGGAGAAAATTTAGAAATCTATTAATCGTGTCGGCAGCTCACTCTTGAACATGACACTCTTTGCTTCATGTGGGGTTGGGATATCCTCCTTTGCATCATTGACCTTCCTGGGTTTGGGCCGTTCATTTTCTCCTTCCATTTGATCTCTACCACGTCATCATGACCACCAATGCCATGGATCCAAAAGCTGCCAAACTTCCAATTATGTCGCTGATATGTTCAAGAGTCATCCTTCTATAGTTACACCTACCTCTGATTCTCTGTATCATCCAAAATCATTTTGCATCCTCTCGTCTCGCGTCGATGATGTGGGATTCATTATGGCCCCCTTTGACACGTTTGCTTTCCGTCGACTTCAACTCATTATCCGAGAATTTGACCGAGAGACTCCCTTCTAGTACCTTGGAGCTTGCATGCCCTAATGGCAAGTTCTTCATACTCGACGAAAAAGTTCACATCATTGGTTTTTGATCGAGTGATTTAACGGGTGTTCGACTTCAATTCCTGTATTCATATTCCGTGGATTGTACTAATAGTACCTTGAGGGCCATTGTCACTATTGGTGGTTTCTCTCACGCTTGTTAATAGTTTACATCATTGATTGGTAATCAAGCGACTTTCTAGCATGTTCGACATCAACACATCTATTCACATGCTAGGATCTGTACTTTGATCGAGTCATGTTGGAGCACAAGACCCTGGAATCAGATCACAAAAAGTCCTGGTTGCGAAGTGATTTGACATGGTTATGATGATATGCAAGTCTCTTTCATATGGCTGGCTACGACCAGACCATGAGTTATATATGTGATCCTTCTTATTATCAGATGGCTGCGACCATACCTTGGTTTCATTATGAACCTCTTTGACAGATGGCTGCGCCCATACCTGGATCCATTTACATGATAATTCTCTGGATGGTTGTGTCCATACCACGATTCATATATCATTTGACAGAGATCTCAGTTTATGTATATGTATCTGTACTTGCTTGCAAGTTTTCGATGGCAAACTAGTTCCCCGCACTGATTTATAAATGATTTCATCCCTCACTTCGGCTCGGCCTTCATGTTTTAGGGGGCATTTGTTACATAGAATTTTGTCACTGTCCCTATACTCCTCATTCCTTGATCCTGGAGGACTTCTACAGTGAACCCCACATGCTTTGCCTTCATGAAGAAAATCTAATTATGTCCCTCTTCATGAGCAGATCATTTCCCTTTTGCACCATTTCCCTTGAAACTTCTGTTTTGCCCAATTTACAAGACCGTCGCTAATGACCTTTGTCTCTCCTGTGCCAATGTGCAGAGATTATCACTATTCCCTGCACCGATCGGTGCGACTATGCTATGTTCCAGTCGCACCGGTCCTGTTATGGAAATCTTTTTAAATTAGAGCCGAAGCTTCCATCTCTAAAAGCTCCATAACGGAAGTTTGGTAAATGGTTTGGCCGGATGGGGTCGAGGATAACGCTCATTTCCCCTATAATGATGGAACTACCTCAAGGGATAAGTCCTTCTCCCATGAGAAGAGGATCCATCTCCCATCCATATTTTCTATACAAACCTCCCTTCTTCCTAAGCACAACCTAGTCACAGTTTCAGAGTTAGAGTTTTGGTTGAGTGTGAATATAATATTTTAGACAAGAAAGCTATTACTAGTTGTAGCCATCTAGTTGTGTGAGGGAGAAGTGTGTTTGGTTTGGAGTGAAGCCTAAAGGGAAGAGCCTTAAAACTATTTTTGTTTAAAGCCATCATGAAGTGCTAGTAGAAGTGTGTGGGAACTTGGTCTTGTCAGAGGAAGACTGCGACGTCGAGATGAATTGTTGTAATATCTCTTTGGATATTAATATATGAAACTATCGATTGATTTCCTACATGTTTTGTAATATTACATATTCGTGTCTTAATGCTTCTTGACTCATTAAGTAGGTTGAATTGCAATTTGTCTATTATTATGCTTGTGTGTTGTTGTTGTTTACTTGTTTCAGGAGCTTGAAGAAGGAAGCGAGAGATTGTTGGAGTGAGCAAGTGAGGACACCATCAAGCAGGATAAGCGACCAAGAGGTAGACCCTCTTGATTGATTCTAACCTAAGAAAATCTTCCATAGGATGTATTTGTTGTGGCTAGACCCATTATTGGGCTAGAGGAATTTGTTCATGTCCGCACTTATAATTTTACTTCACCACAAGGGGCCAGCTTGAAGGTCACATGATGGGCGATAGAACCGGGAGCACACGCAGAGTAAGGGGCTAGCCCCAGGTCACTGGGACCCAATGCAACCAAGAGTGCGGAAAATCCAAATGGCATGGAGTTAGACCCTCGATACTTAGCCCCCAATGCAGTCTCATGAGCCAACGTGACCGAAATTTTTGGAAATTGCAGCTTAATGGGTGGATTAACAGTCCTAAAATTTTTCCTATCCAGCGGGATCGTAGGCCAAATTTGCATGCCAGTTTCGGGTTTGGGGCACTCAAGATATATTTTGGTCAAATTGTAGAATGACTAGCCATAGAATTTGAAAAAAACTTGTAATAGGAATAACTTACTCAATTTTTGGCCAAAAGACGTGTAGAAATAACCCAAATGGGTGTTTTTGATAATGTTGGATCCATTGGAGACATCAGTTTTGATGTTTGATTATTTTAAAGCCATGTAAACACACTTTTGAGTGCTTAATGAAAGAGGCCTTGCATTGGAAGTTGGACCAGGAGATGTAGCCCAAGAGAGGGGTGAACTCTGGTTAGAATATTATATATTATGGAGCAATGGAACACATAAAATATTGCAGAAATATAAACATAGAAAAAACGCACAAAATAAGAGAGACACAGATATACGTGGTTCACCCAGTTTGGGCTACGTCCACCCCGAACAGCCAGTCCTTCCTTTCTATTATCCAGCAAA
>APFE030239690.1:48499-68832 GCA_000404065.3 Pinus taeda | reverse complement strand
GATTTTGGAGCATGTATTCTTCATATTGAAGAATCTCAGTTGGCCTCCACGCAGCTCAAGAAACCAATTTTCCAGATCGCAGAGGAAGAAAACCCACAGATCTGGGGTATGTTTTTTGATGGGGCTTGCTCTAAAGACGCTGCAGGGGTAGGTGTAGTCCTTGTGTCCCCAACACAGGGACACATTCATTTATCTTCCAAATTAATCTTTCAGGTCACAAACAACATCACAGAGTACGAAGCTTTGATTCTGGGCTTGAGCACTGCTAAAGAAATGGGTATCAAATGCCTGAAAGTTTTTGGAGACGCAGACCTCATTATTCAGCAAGTAAATAAAAATTTCCAAGATAAGCATCCAAGGCTAAAGGCATATAGAGATGAGGTATGGAGAATCAAGGACTCTTTCAATAATTTTAGTATTTCTTATATTCCAAGAATGAAGAACCAACTTGCGGACTCCCTTGCTGTCTCTGCTAGCATGTTTATTCCTCCTTTGCCTCCTAAATTGACATATGAAGTTCAGGTAAAATACAAACCGTCTCTGCCTGACAATGTAAAACATTGGAGGGTTTTTGAGGACGATGAGAAAATTAACAGGTTTTTACAAGTCGTTGGGGAATTTTCTGAAACACGCATTGATGAGGAAAATGAAACCATGGAAGAATGCAACCTGTCCAAGCTAAAAAACGAAATTTGCCAAAGAAGCATCATCCAGCTGCCCAGTAATCACATACCAAAAGGATTGGTGCCTCTAGAGAGGCTTTTCGATCACAATGATGTGCCCTATAAAGCAACCAAAATAGAGAATGAGTCTACTATCTGTAAACACAATATAGGCAGCCCAACCTGTCTAAAAAACATAAATCTGTCAACGCATTTATCCTTTGCCCAAAATTCCGATTATTGCACCCTCATGAAGCAATTTGATGACATTTTTTCCTAGAAATATATCGATCTTAAAAACTGTGATGCAAACATCATTTAGCATAAGATCTCACTGGAAAAGAACACCATCCATTTTAAGCAAAAATTAAGACCTATTAGCCCTCTCTTATTGCCTTTGATTGAGAAAGAAATCAAGAAGCTGTTGGTTGCCAAAATCATAGTCTCCCTAAGGTATTCAAAGTGGATAGCCAACCTTGTGGTGGTAAGAAAGAAAAATGGAGAAATCAGGCTTTGTGTCGACTTCAGAAATCTGAACAAGTGCTCTAAAAATGATAACTATCCCCTGCCCAAGATGGAACACTTGCTGCAAAGAGTTTCAGGGGCTAGAGTTATGTCTTTCTTATATGGATTTTTAGGTTACAATCAGATAGTTGTACATCCTTAAGATTAGGAAAAGACCACCTTCACTACTCCTTGGGGCACTTTCATGTACTTCAAGATGCCTTTCAGACTCATGAATGTTGGGGCTACTTTTCAGAGGGCCATGGACATAGCCTTTGTGGGAGAGAAGGACAAGTTTGTCCTTATTTATCTTGATGACATAATAGTCTTCTCTAGCGGCCACAAAGACCATTTACAACATTTAAAGAAGGTCTTTACAAAGTGCAGATAGTTTGGAATCTCAGTAAACTTGAAGAAGTCACAGTTTGCTCTAGAAGAAGGAAAACTTCTGGGACATATTGTTTCTGTTGAAGGTGTGTAGATTGATCCAGCAAGGGTTCAAGCCGTTCAGACATTGTCCATCCCAAGGTTGAAAAGGGACATTCAATACTTCTTGGGTAAGATTAACTTTGTAAGGAGGTTCATTCCAAACTTTGCATAGCTAGTTAAGAACATCACTTCCATGCTGAAGAAAGGATCAAAAATAAAATGGATAGCTGCTTCAAGAAGCTCTTTTGAAGCCATCAAGCAAGCTATCATGGAAGCTCCCACTCTAATCAGCCTAGATTACAATAAGGATTTTTGCATCTTCTCTTTTGCCTCCTATGATACACTTGCAATAGTTCTATTGCAGAAGAATGATGAAGGCATAAAGCACCCTGTGGCCTTTTTCAGCAAAACTCTAAGGGATGCTGAATTAAGGTATGGCCTTATTGAAAAACAAGCTTATGCTCTCATTAAATATTTAAAAGCATTTAGAATTTATATTATGAATTCCAAAGTAGTTGCATATGTACCTTCACCCTCAGTGAAAGATATTTTAACTCAGCCAGATATTGATGGAAAGAGGGAAAAATGGATTGCAAAATTCATAGAATTTAACATAGAGGTGAAGCCCACTAAGCTTATCAAAGGCCAAGGCTTGGCTAAGAATATGGCTGGAGAAAATTGCATCTTGTTAGACATAAATTGCATGGGTATAAATTCAGATGATGAAAAAATAGAGGAAGAAATAGAAAATAAAAGCAGAGCCAGTCTTTGGCTAAAAATATGGCCACATGTGAATGGTATTACAACATAGTTCATTTCTTGCAAAAGCTAGAAGTCCCTCCTGCGCTTAGCTCAAGTCAAGATCGTGTCATTAAACTCAGATCAACAAAGTTCTACATTAATAAGAATCTACTTTATTGGAAAGACCCATCAAGAATCCTCTTGAGGTGTCTAGATAAAGAACAATCTGTGGAGGTCATACACCAATTCCATTACAGCATCTGCAGAGGGCATCACTATTGGAAAATCACAACTCACAAAATCTTGAGGGTTGGGTATTATTGGCCCACTCTATTCTCTGATGTGTTTTCTTTTGTAAAATCTTGTGACAAATGCGAAAGGTTTGTAGGAAGATAGCAACTAAAATCTCTGCCCTTGAAGCCAATACATGCCAATGGTTCCTTCTAGTAGTGGGGCCTGGACTTTATAGGTGAGATCAACCCACATTCCAGTGGTCAACACAAATGGATATTAGTAGCCACTGATTATTTCACCAAGTGGATTGAGGCTATACCCACTAAGAATGCCAATCATCAAGTTGTCATAAAGTTCTTAAATGAGAATATTTTCACTAGATTTGGTTGCCCAACCAAACTAGTCACTGATAATGCAACAAATTTCAAAGAAAAATAATTGATGGATGTGACTGAATCCATGGGCATTCAAGTGGTGCATTCTACCTCATATTATCCTCAAGGTAATGGCCTAATAGAATCATCTAACAAAAGTTTGGTAAGGGTAATAAAAAAGCTGTTAGAGGACAACAAAAAGAGTTGGGATTCCAAGTTGAAATTTACACTATGGGCTGACATAGTTACCATAAAAGATTCCATAGGGAATTCTCCATTCAAACTGGTTTATGGTGCTGATGATGTTTAACCCATTTAGCTCATTCTCCCTATGGCTAATTTCTTGCAAGAAGAACAAGATGAAGAGAATGATATGGTAAGAAGAATGAATAACCTGGTTGAACTACATCAGATAAGAGAGCAGCTGGTTGAGAAATAAAAGGCTCATGAGAAGGCACTCAAAGAAACTTTTGACAGGAAGACAAAAGTGGACAAGTTCCAAGTTGGTGATTGAGTGCTTAAATGGGATGCATTTAAGGAAAAGAGAGGCAATCATTGCAAGATTGAATCCTTGTCGATAGGTCCTTTTGTTATCTCTCAAGTTCAGCACAACAATACATTCATCCTGCAGAATCTGGAAGGAGGAGATACTTTTGGTAGCCCATTAAATGGGCGGTTCTTGAAACTTATTTTCATTTAAGGCCTTAAAGCCTTGGTATTATAAATATGTTTTTCTTTCAGTTTTATTTTTATGCTAAAAAGACTCCATGCCCAATGGAACACTAGAAGGAAGATTTAATTTTTGTTTTATAGGAAAGGCATTGATCTAAGATCCTTGAAACCCGACAGGGAGGATTTCATCCCTAGAAGGAGCCAATGTTAGCCCTGTTGGCATTAGGCCCACAAATGGATCCATAATAGGCTCTTGAAGTATCTAAATTTGCTTAGAAACGTGCCAATGGATCCATTAATTCCCTTGACATTTTTAATTTTGGCTTAAAGATCATCTAATGATCAAAATTGGTGCAAGAGGAAAGCCCTTGGAAGGGCAGAAATGCACTATCGGGAGACTCAAAACACTTTAAAAACATGAAAAAAGCATTACCGCAGGCTTAATCTGGGCATTTCATAGCCATTGTTAGATCTGGCTAATCAACGGCTAAGATCTAGGTGGCAAATCACATATCGGCTGGGTAGAGGTGACAGGCTTAAAGCAGGTGCATGACACCGCCAATCAGTGATTGCCGATGATCGGATTGGTAGGGAGCTATGTTATATATATATTATTATATATATATATATATATAGGAATGAGCGATCAATGATTGCGTTCGAATTGCGTCACTGTATTGTATCGGCATACTACCATGGGGTGGGACCTCCGCACATACATACAGGTGACCTGAAGAGTCGGACCCTATGACATTATAGCTGGGAATGTATATATTTTGAGATCCGCGGAGGGCTGTTTTTAATGGTTTTTGGTGTATTTTCATTGTATAAACGAAATACAAAGGAAGCTGGGTTTGCAATATGTGATGAGATACAGACCCAAAAGGGTCTGGGAAGTAAAAAATATAATATTTGAGATCTGCGCCAAAGCTATTTTGCATATATTTTTGTGTTTTTTAACACATTTCAACATATAAAAGGAAGGCTGTGGACAGGGCCGAATGTGACTTGCAACAACGACAAGGGCGGACTTGATGGGTTCCAGAAATAATATATATATATATATATATATATATATATATATATAATAATATATATATATATAATATATATAAATTATATATATATATATATATATAATAAATATTATATATATATATATATATATATATATATAAATATATATATATATATATATATATATATATATATATATTTAGGTCTGCCTAAGGGCCAATTTCACATGTTTTTTAGTATTTTATGCATATTTCACAATACGAGGAAAATATACAGGGTAGGATTGTTTGCAACTTACGACAGTAACAAGGGCAGAACTGAGAGGATATAAACCGTCTTTGAGGACTTTTTGAAGTCTGAAAAGGACAAGGAATGGTGAGATTTCGTAGTATGGTTGTACTTTCTGTTGATAACAGAAATAATCACAATTTGCAGTTGAAAGAGAAAACAAAGGCATGCAGACCCTTTCCACCACCAAACAGAGGCCGGGAGATAGGGAAAGAGGCAAGAAAACATCAATAGACAACGCAACACATCCATAGAACAAATAGAATGATCGTGGAGCTCTTTGGCACAGGAGAATTCCCAAACAACACAACAAGTAGCCAAAAAATCTTAAAACTGTTATTCCTCTATTAGAAGGAGGAAACACTACCAACCATGCTTGCCTAGAGGGCATCAAAGTAGTTAAACAATGCATATCAGGAAGATTAAGACTCCGAGCCTTCTAGAGAGCTCAGGAGCATTGTAAATAGGCTATAAATAGCTGTTGGTAAGATGTAACAAGGGTTCAACTTCTGGAGATTATTCCTCCTCTGTTCCTTCAAGTTTCTCATCTTCATTCTAGAAATATAAGCTTCTTTTACCATTATATGTTCAACATCCATTCTCTTTGTTTTTCTATGTTTGCACTTGAACAATTTTGTTCATGTTTCCTTGTGTCTAAGGCTAGATAATTGTCATCTTATCTCTACTTTAATAACTTAGAATTGCAAGCTTCTTTGCTACCTGTAGCTAACCATTCATATGTGGTCATATATGCTTCTGCCAGTACAATCAGTATTCTCTTTTGCTTCCTGTAGCTAGTCATTCATTTATGTTTATATATGCAATCTGCTGATACAGTTAGTATTCTGCATCTATCCATTAAATCTATAAGCTATTGAGCATTAGTGGTTTAAAGCCTTGTGTTGTTGAGGGTGTTCATGCATGCCTTGAGTGGGAATAGAGCTGAAATGGTCATCTAGCTTGATCCAAACCATCATCCATTCCAATAGTTCTCAGAACAATATTGAAGATTATATGTTACCAGGCATCTCCAAGCTGCAACCTAGGAGAGTTTCCTGGAGTGCTAATAGGAAGTATGTTTTGTTTTCAGTTGTTTTGCTGGTTATAAGTGTCATTGAATATTGAGGACAGTGTTTCCCTAAGGGGGAGGGGTTTGTAACAACCTAGGGTTAAATGTTCATGTAATAAATTTAATAAAGGAAAAAATAAGATCAAGTTCATGGGACATGTATTCCAAGATGAATTTGGGAAAAATATCCTAGCATGTGTTCATTTGGTTTTTTATGGCTAAAGGGAAATTGGCAAAGGAAATAAAAAAGGCATTCGAAAAGGCAAAGAGGCATTATTTGGCATTTATTTATGAAAAATAATGGAAATTAGGAGAAAAGGAAGGTGAAAGGTCACAGGTTGCATGTGAGGAGGAAAATGAATGAAAAATAATGGAAATTGAAGAAAATAAAGGCCTCATTCATAACAAGGTTTCTGAGGATCAGTTCATGACCTTTTGTCAGTTCAGTTTTGGAGCTAACTCTCTATTCTCTATACTATCTCATACTCTCATACTCTTAGAGTATTCTTGGAGTACTCTAGCATTGAAGGAAGGAAGGAAAAGGAAGGACAAGAAGGCAAAGGAAATCAAAGATAAAGTAAGGAAGAGTTGGATCAAGCTACTACAGTAGGATTACTTTCCAGTATCGAGTTGCATGTGTGATTTCCTTGCTATTTTTGGCATGCATGGTACATGCATGTGTGTATTTGGTTCTCTTTCTTTCATTGGCATGGGTTTTTCCAGGTGTGACATTAGTTTTCAGCCTTGCCTTCTCATTTATGGATAACCATGGTGTGATGGGATTTCTATTACTTGGTTGAGCTGAATTGCCAGATGGTTTTGAAACTGGGTGGGGTGGTCTTAGAAAAAATCAAAAGGCTTAGGAATCCCTTGACTGGTAATGATGAGATACATGGTAAAGCCTAGATGTGAATAACCTTATTAGGCCTAGGAATCACTTAACCAATAATAGTAGGATACGCGATAAAACCTAGAGGGTGGAGATACACAAATTCCTCATTGGGCCTAGGAATCCCTTGACTAGTGAATGACAAGATATATGATAAATATTAGGGGGTGAAGGCAGATAAATTCCTCATGGTTTAGGTGGCGAGATCTAGAGGCATCGATTCTTGTATAGGTCTAGTGATCCTTGGACTGGTATATGGTGGGATTGCAGTAAATCCCGGTAACATATGTTTCTGGTTTGGGCCTAGGAATCCCTTGGTGGGATTGTCGTAAAACTTGGTTGTATAGATGAGGGTTTCAGGCCTAGGATTCCTTGACCAGTATTGGTAGGATATATGGTAAAGCCTGAGGAAGCCCTGGTCGGTTTTGTTGTGAGTCCCACATTCATGCTTGGAATATGGCACGGGGGAGATTGGCTTAAAGAAATATTTGGTTCAACCCCATCTAGGGTCGGGTGGTACGTGGAAGTCCTTGACTTGGTTGGATTTTTCATATCTCAATAATAACTCTTTCCCTCTTACATTCCATGTTTAAATATCCTTGTTAATATGCGGTTCTAATGGCTATTCTGTAATTGTTATTCTGCTAGTTATATGTTGATTATAAGCATGGTTTTATGACAGACTTGAGTTATGGATCTCATCATGTTTTTATTTGGAAATGAAATTTTAATGAATGCATGACCTAATAGATGATATTGCAGCTATTATGAGGAGGCATCATACCTTCTAAACAATTCTCATATAAGTATGAGACCCCCATGTTCAGATGTGTATTTATGACCCGTACATTACATGTTCACGATGTGTTTGACAAAATGTATGTCATGGTTAGGATTATTTAGGCCAAGTCCTTGATTAAGTTTTGTATTAGAAGCTTTGTATTTGAGTCATTTATCATTTTGCAAAGTTTCATCAAGTTATGGGCAGTGACTTGGAGTCTAGCCCTAAAAAGGTGGCACAAATTTCATCATCTCAGGCACAAAACCAAATGAAAAAGACTATAGTTGCGTCCTTGCAATTGTTATGCATGAAATTGGAGACCTAAAGTCGCATGGATGGAAGATTTTTCATGCAACTCAGAGTCGAGATTATTGAAAAGGAAAGTTAACTCAAGATTTGGACACTTGGAAGGGTGGTTTAGCCCTTGGGGGTCTTGTAGTACTTGAGGAAGGTCAGTAATGTTTTGTTTTGTTTATTCTACTTCCTTAAGGTGATCTAGGATGTTTAATCATATAATAGTAACTCTTTGTCACATATTTAATCCTGTGGAACGAAAGATGTAGAGGCATGGTTACTTGGGTAAGAGTGGGAGGAGAATGTTACAGGTGGTAAAAGAATCAACAAGCAATATGTGCCTTTTCCTTTAGTCAAATATCTTTGTGCAACATGAAATTAATTATGAAAAATCAAACACTTTAGGCATACACCTTTCATGCATAATTCCTAATGTGTATTCCTTGTTTATAACTTTTTCTTTTGGACTAAGGTTTGAATGCCACCTATAAGCCATCAACCATTGAAAATCTTGGTCCTCTTGTCCTAGATTGTTGATGGTGTTGTCAAAAAAATCTTATATTATTCTTTTTGGCATGTCTTCTTTGTACTTATAAACACTTGTTAAGTGAGAGAATGTATTAAAAGTGGATAATTTGAAATGTTTTATGTATTAAAAACGATATCAATTCTAGTGAATGGATTCATGTGAAAGAGATGACTCATAAATAAAAATAACTACTGTGAATTAGAAAGATAATGACTTCTTAACAAGAAATAAATGATACTTAATAACAAAAATAAATTCAATTATGTGAGGGATGTGTTGACACTTATGATTAATGTGTCTAAAAAATATGAAGAATTGATGAATAGGGATGTGGATATGAGAATGAGAGTTTTCTAAGAAGGAACTCTTGCATCTACATACAAGTGAACTTCATTCTTAAATGATTATGGGTCAATTTGGGAGTGAAATGGGATTATGTAGAGTGTTCAACTTGCATACAAAAGAAATGGCCAAGTATAAAAGAGTTAGGAGTGCCATGCGGGATCAAGCCACATGGGATTACTCATCCAACATGCATGGTAAGGAAAAGTCATTTGGGAACTCACAGGTGAGATAAAAACGAAATAAGTATAGAAAATGTGAAATTTGTTTGTTGCAAAAGTACGACTGCAAATTTTAGAATGCTAAATGCAAGCACTAGATTATTTGTAGAAATAAAGGATTTTTGACCCACATACAGTGAATAAGGAAGAATGTATATTACATGGTAAGGAGAAATAAAGAAGATATATGCTTAACCACTTGTAAACATAAATAAAGGTTAAATATGGGAAAAGAGGGGAATTTCAACGTTCAAAACATGCATGGTGGTTTATAAGGTAGTTGATCAAGAAAGTTGGTCAATAAGGTTGAAAGTCATTTACAACTTTTATACTATATAGGTTAATGTATATTCCTTATTTCCTTATAATATGACCCAATTTTTTTCCATCTAAGACTGCAAATAGGCATTTTATAGGTTGAGGAATGCATATGATCTAGAATGTATGATATGTATACTATGTCATTCTCCTAATTATGAATGAGATCATATTGATAATATTCCATGAAATTGATTATCATGTTTGTAAATGCATAATTCATGGAACTTTGAGATGTCACTCTAGTGTTTCTTAATACAAATAACATCCTTGCATCTACAAATTCTCCCCATGGTGAGACAAAGGAAATCTTATGTTAATCATCTTTATCAAATAACAAGATTATATCTATAAAATCTGCTAGTCATTGACATCAAAACCAAACTAGTGACTTGTTAGAGAAGAAATTAAATAGTTGGTAGTGGATAATTGTCTTTTATAGGTTCTTTGTTAAGATATCAAAAATCCACACAAAGATTGATTTTTCCATTTTTCTTCCTGACTACTACTATATTAGATATCAATATGAAATATCTAAATAGAAAAATGATACCAAGATTTTTTTATCTTTTTGACTTCAAGATTAACCAATGGCTTTAATTTTTTATTTATTATTCTGGCCTTTTGTCTAAAAGGTTCAATACCATCTTTAAGTGGTATAGTATGTTGGAAAACAAATTTATCATATCCTTTCACATCATAATATGTACATGTAAATAAATATTGAAACTCCTTAAACAACTTAATATACTTTTGTGCTTCATATTTGGTAAATTTTTTTTCCAAATTCAAGTATTTAGTATCTTCCATCATACCAATATTAATCTTCCATGTATCTTGGATCCTTTTCAATGAAGATTCTTCTTTTATATTATGATCCAATGACTAGTCATTTCTTGTAAATAAGGATTAGAGGGTCACACATTTCTTAGGAAGAGAAACTCCTTTTTCATCCTTCATGAAACTTATGCTTTGTTCCTTGACATCTTTTTAGGGGTCATCTAAACATGGTTGGTTTGATGAGATTTCTCCTACATCAAAAATAAATTCTTTAATTTGTTCATCATTTTCAAATGTTTTCTATTAGTTTCCATTATTACGTATGAAAGGACGATGGGTCACACATGAAATGAGCTTGGAGATGCATGTTCTCTTGGATTAAAGAGATATGTGACAACTGCTAACGAATCAACTTCTTGGTTCTTTTCTCATGAAATGAAGATTATATTGAAAGAAATAAAATTTTCAGTATTGTCGGAAAATTTCATAGCATATGAATTTAATCACTCCTTCTTGATCTTGTATTTTTCTTGTTTTGATTTATTATCAATTCAAAATCTCCTTTAACAAATAAATATTTGATATGCATTCTAGTGGCTAGGACTAATCTTTGAATCGATGCTTTATATTTTGATTCATTAATTATGCAAGGAAATCTCAATTTGAAAGCATGGGGATAGATTTGAGACTTAGGACTTTGAAGTGTTATCCTATTCCCATCTCCAAAATTGAAACAAGCATTGTCAAACAACATTTTCCAGAATCCTTGAAAAATATTACTTTGAATTTACTTTGTACGTTATGTATCATGAACAACATAGTTTCCTATTCCCAAGTCTAAGTAATTATGTGCAATATCTGTTTCTTTCTTCTCAAAGGAGTTAGCTTTTCTTTGTTCTCTTGGAATTTTAATGAGAGATCCATATTTATAAGTTCACATGAGGCAACTTCCATCATTCATGATATATCCATAATCATAGAACACTAATATCGACCAATAAAAACTCCATAAGCAACTGGGATATCAACTACTATAATGATGAAGGAGTATTTATGTGAGGAGCAAATATTATCCATGCAAAAAAATATTTAATTTCACCATAAATAGGATATTTTATTGACTCAATAACATATATACTTTCTCTAGCTTCATAGCACTTGGTACATTATAATCCCAAATATTCCATAATAGTGAGTGGCATTATAATGTTCGTAGCATCACTATAAATCATGCAATTATGTTGAACAAAATCAATATTTTCAAGAGAAAGGAAGAATGGAGGTACCCTTTTTTTTACTCTACATGGATAGTACTTGAGCCTTTTTTGACTGCCAATCATGGCTACTTCTATCCTTGAGCTTGATGGACCTATATTTTCCAAGTCTTTGAGAAATTTCTATCGTTGTTGAGGTATTTTGATCACCTCAACCAAAAGGAAATGTGATATTCAACTTCGCAAGTTCATCCATTATAGTATACATCATCTTTGTCATTGTATTATCTTATTCATTTGTTTTCTGTTGCTTGACTTAATGAGGGGTTAATTGAGGAGTATTATCAATTTCTTTTCCTTTATCTATTTATTGTTTGGGCTTGAATTTGCTTGCTTGGGTTCTGATCAAATTATCTTGATCTTCTTCAATATTTTTTTGTTCATTACAATTATCTTCCAAAATAGTTTGTATATTTTCTTTAGATTTCATGGATTCTAAGACATTGGATTCTTGAACCTTGTCATCATTTAAGCAGTTAGAGTAATCTCATGTTTTTTTAACAATATCATCTTCTTCCAAAATGATTGCATTTGGATTAGTATAGGAGGTGCCCTTGGTTTGTGATTTTGTAGTATATAATTCCTTTAAGTTTATTGTCTATATTTATGTATCATAGTTCTACCTTTTTGTCACGAAACAATATTTTTTGCAAAGGCCCTCCTATCCTCATAGTGCAGTGAAAACCCTCCTAGACAAAATGAATTACCTTATATGGCTTCCCTCAATGAAAAGTGCATTCCAGATGAACAATCAACCATTGTTGGTCTAGACTATGATAGAATAAGAAGAAAAGAACATCCCTAATGAAATGTGACTCCTTTTTGAGAAAAAACATGCTTTCCTTCAAGTCTCCTCTTCCCTTCAACGCATAGCATAGTCTCAAGCAACAATCCTTCACCCTTCTTCCTTGTTCTTCCCCTCTGCATTGAACACTTGTCAGTACTCACTCCCTCCATGCATGGAATAGTAATAAGGCTCAAGGAGGCCTACTCTCAATCCTTGACCATTGTTGGAATAGTCTTCCTCTCTCTCCTTCCTGGCGCATGGTGTAGTCTTAACCAATAAGCTCACTGCCTTGTTTCTTGTGCTTCCCCACTACACTTGACCAATGATAGGCCCTCTTTACATCACATACTGCAATAACAGTGAATAGTGGAGCCTTCCTAGGCCACCAATGAGTTCAATTGTGCTTTCTTTATCAAGCCTCCTTATTTCCTCCCTCACACAGACCTATCACAAGATGTTCATTCCATGAGCTAGGTAGATATAGAATAAGTGATTTCAAGATTGATTTTTCCTTGTCATGAATCATATTCATTGGCAAATGTACCATATCAACATGATAAAGTGATGCTAAAAAAGGAAAGCAAGGAGAAAACACAAAGACACATTTTCATATAAGAAGAACATAAATGAACTATCACAAATACATGAAGTTGATTCTATACTATTAGAAAGAATACATTACATGATTACTTAGTATATTCCAAGACTGATCGAAGACCATTTGGATGATGAAGATAAGAAACAAAGTGGGTCTTTCATGAGAATGAAGTGCTAATTAGATCTTTCGTCAATACTGAAGAGAAAGCAGTAAGGAGAAAAACTTGACATTACCATCTCATCATTGTCAATTTGTGCCTTATGCCAGTGTCATCTCTATGTCATATGTGTCCATGTGTTTTTACACATCATCATGTGGAACGTAATGACGTATTTCCAAGAAAAGGACAAAATGTAATGTGTGAAAGTCCAAGAGTCATATGTGGAATATGAAAAGTTACATAGTCATAGATGGACAAAAGAGTCTTTAGATAAGTACACAAGTCAATTATAAGTTCAATAGTTGTTTAGAAGTTCAAAGCTCATACTAGAAGTCAAAGAGTCATGAGCGTAGTTCAAGAGTCATGGGGATATGAAATGTCATTCCTCTTGTTATAAAAGCAACCTCATAACTCAAGCAAAATTTTGTTGGAGGCTTAGGCTTTGGAGAACTAGTCTTGGTTCTCTAACTTGGCGTAGGAGATAAAACTATTCTTTCGAGAAGCAAGAAGTGACTCAATATTCCACTACTAGAGCTAGTGCTCACTAATGTAACTGTGTACTTGGATCTTTCACCTAATATTGACCCTCATTGAGCCAACATACTTTCATGCATGTATCGTGGATGTTTTGAGAATATTCTTTGAATGTTTGTGATATATGTTATATTCATATGTATAAAGGAAATTGAAATACTTCATTAGCATTGGTACTTATCATGTTGAATGTGTGTTGTATTTGTTTCCATGAATCATTGTTATCTTGCGAACTAATTTAAAGTTTAATCAACTTATTTTTCCTTACTCCCATTTTTCTCTTTTAGAATAGTACTATTACTTCCTTCCAAAGACTCACTCTTGTCTCCCTCTCGTGAAGGTCTCCTTTTACACATTTCAATCAGTGCTACACAATGTCAACTAACTTTCTTGTTCAATGGTTATGTATATTATATCTTGTGTTATTCATTGAAAACAAGGTAACCCTTTGTGTTATGTGTTGGTCACTCGAATTTTTATTGATTAACAGTTGAGCACCACATTGATTTGTCAACCCAGGAAAGTCTTTTTATCTCAAAGGTGGCCGCGTACTATATTTACTTTAAGTTAAAAGCATTAAAAGTTGTAGTAAAACAAATCTAATTCCTATCAAACGCTTACTCTGTGTTACAGTAGTCTTTAAACTTTTGCAGAAATGAAATGAAATTTAGTAAAGATAACAAATCTGCGGAAAAATGATGGCTGTTGTAACAGAGGACCAGGACCCTGTCCTCATAATAAGGACATCCAGCACCTGCCTCTGTGATCAGTCGCCAATACACACCAAAATCTGATTCACCGGTGACACACTTCTCGCAGCACCAATCGATTAAAGGAATAGCGTATCAGCCAAAGAAAAATACCAGAAACAAGGCTAACACATACAGAATTAACACACACTTAACAGGAAAAGAAATGGGGTGAATCTTGTGAAGAAGGTGGGCCCTGTCCCTCTCACAAGATTCCCCTGCACAGAATTACTAAATCAAAATTCTCAGAACCAAACTTTATTCATCTGCCAAGAGTTTAATTACAACAGAAGTTCCAGCCTTCAGTATTACAACGATTCAGTATCACACACTAGTTTTTCAACTGTAGATGTCTCCTCTTTATAGAGGAGACATCTATTACAATAGATTGTTCCACAGTTTAATTTCCCTGTTCAAAAATAGGAATCGGTTCCTGTTACATCATACTGTTACAA
Organism: Pinus taeda; assembly: GCA_000404065.3. NCBI lineage: Eukaryota > Viridiplantae > Streptophyta > Pinopsida > Pinales > Pinaceae > Pinus > Pinus taeda. Next base: position 54,131 of record APFE030239690.1, on the reverse strand, counting down.
CCATATATTATCTTTGTCATCCTTGGTTGATTGGTTCCTTCCTTTATTGCAAACCGGATGATCTTTGTCTATCCCCTAAGATTCCTCATGCTATCTTCGGTTACTCTGCTGTTATTGCTGACTCGATGCATCTTAACTGTCCTTAAAATACTTTGTACTTTTCCTGGTGTTTCTGCATCTGTGGCTGGATTGACTCGATCCTGCTTTATCATCATCGGTCGAGTATAGTCTTGCCAGCTTTGGACAGTTGCTATTGCGAATTAGGACTTTTCCTGCTTTAGTCAGTTGCTGCTTCTGGTGTTGCAGCAACTGTACAGTTGCTGTTCCTGGTGTTGCGGCAACTGTGACTCCTGATTCAGTGGACTTTGAACAATTCCAATCAACTGTCAGTGACTTAGGTAATTAATTGTAAAGATAACATGAATATGTGTTGAATAATTAATCATATAGCAAATGAGGAGAGTTAATTCATACCTTGGGATAATGAGTTCAAGAATGATATCAAGGATTTCAATTCATAGGTAAAAAAGAGTAATATCATAGCAAAATGTAAGGTCAAAAATAGACAATTCAGGGTCCTAACATCCCCCCCAACTGAAAGGGTTGCATGTCCTCATGCAACGTTCAATCTGAATCTGAGTCAGAGAACTGGGATGAACAGTGTAGGTTGCTGATAGAGTAGCTTGAGAAGGCTTTATTCGACCTACTTCTGAATCCCTGAACATTCTGTATTTGCTGCCATGATGCTACCTCCTCCTTCTTGGTTAGTTTATAATGAGATTTGTATTGCCGACCCGGTAACCATAAGAGAGGGAAATGAAAATGGTAGCCAATCCATTTCTCCACACAATTTTCCATACATTTAACATAAAAAGGTATGCATGAAATCACTACCTGGAGATTAAGGGGATTGTAGGGGTGGTATTCCTGTCTTTCTCTGGGACAATGTTCCCAGAATAACTTATTTGCTTCAACAGCCAATGCCCCTTTTGTTTTTACATAATGCTGGCAGTCTTGCAAAACCCCTGCCTGTAGCTTCTTCTTATGGTCAGCCAATTCTGGATTACTTACATAATTCCGATGTTGTGCAATAAAGGTGGCTGGATTATGTGGTTCATTTCGAATCCACAGGAGGCAGTTGCTCTCATTATGTTCTGCTGACATGTAGGCATTTTTCCAAGTTAATTGATTAGCTAGAAAAGAGACAAATGCTCTTAATTGAATATCACCAACAACAGGAAGTATGTTCATTGCTCTATCTTCAGGCATAGCCTCATTGTGAAGATAGAGTTCACAAAGGAGGTTTTGATCGTTATGTGGTGCCTCCTTGAATGTTGCAATAAACTGGTCAAGTGTATTAACTTGGTACGGTCTTCCATCTCTTATTGCTTTTATTTGTAAGAATGCCAGGTGTTCTCTCAAAAATACTGCATAGTTAAAAGAGGGCTTTCTTGTAGCCAATACCCTCTGAAGCAAATCAAAAGCAAGGGATAGCCTAGCTTTTACCTCCTTATTTTCTTTATGCTGGGCTCTATACTGTTCCAATGCATCCCAATTTCTATATGCATGACTGAACCAGAGTGACTTCTATTGTTGGAACGCCTTTCCTTGTGAGAGTTCATATTCTCTTTTCCATGTATCCTTTAGCTGCTGAAAGCTAGAGGTCTCCGTGTGAGCACTTTTGACAGAAGGAGTTTCAGTTTGTTTGAAGGCATCCTTGACACAGTGGAGTCCAGTGACTTCAGTCTGTGCAAATGCTTCCTTGACATAATGAGGTTCAGTGACTTCGGTTTGTGCAAAGGCATCCTTAACATAGTGGAGTCCAGTGACTTCAGTCTGTGCAAATGCTTCCTTGAAGGATCTCTGTTCTACAGTAGTTTGGGTGGGCCGTAGTGGTACCATGTCTTCCTCCATAGCTGTTGGAAGGCCTGCTGCTTCTTTTGTGACAACATGCTGTTCTTTTTCTGCTCCTGCGGCTCCTGCTGGTTCTTGTGTGACAGCAAGCTGCTGAATTTCTTCTTTTACAACTTTTGGAAAACCGGCTGGTTCTTGTGTAACAGCGGGTTTTGCTTCTTCTATTCCTGCAACTCCTGCTGGTTCTTGTGTGGCAGCAGGTTTTTGTATTTCTTCTGTTTCTTTCCCTACTGGTTCTTGTGTAACAGCAGGTTGTTCAGCTTTGATTACAACATCAGGTTTTTCTGTAGCAGCAGGGGGTGGCGGATTAGCTTCATTCATTGGGACCTGTACTACCTTATATCCTGCTTGAGTGTATAATTCTCCACATTCACTGCACATGTACTCATTATACTGACTCTTTTCTGTTACCGTTGCTACCCGTGCTAGGAAGTGGAGATTATATTCATTTTGGTAGGCTTCCTTGACCATTATTATCTCATGTTGATAGTCTTTAATCTGAGATTTTAAGTGCTCAATTTCTTTCTGCAGGGAGGCTATGGTAAGCGGGGCTTGCGTGTCTGCAGGCTCTGATGGACGAGAGGATTGTTGTTTAGCGTTCATTTGGGCATTTTCATCCCCAACAAGTGGTTCTTGTGTATCACCTGTTGGGTCAGTGGCTGGTTCTTGTGTAGCAGCCATTTGCCCCATACCATCTTGGGTGTCTATTTTAGATTTTTCGGTAGTTGGTTCTTGTGTATCAATTGCCTCAGAAAATGCTGTCACAAAGCTGTCAACGCTCTGCATCTTAGCCGCAGAGGGTGAGGAAGGGGACTGTTCTGGAATAATTGGACTGCGGGGTGTTAGAACAATAGGTGAAGAAGTGGAAATCAAAGGGCTGGTGAATTTAACTGCTGGAGTTGGCCGTTTTTGCCGCTTCTTTAAGGAGGCGGGGAAATCAACAATTTTTCTTTTTCGGTCACTTTCCTTGGGACTGGGGAGACTATCAGGACTAGTAGCTGCTTTGATTGAAGCCCTGGTTCTTCTTCTTTTTGGTGAAATTTTAGTTTGCTGCTGTTTTTTTCTTTTAAGAGAAACAACGGGAGACTCATCCTCAGAATCAGTAGAGATGTGAAGCACAGGAGTAGATGGTTGCACTTCATTGGAGGATAGGGTGCTCTGCAGGGGTGTTTCTACTGTTAATTGCAGAGGAATTTCTTGAGGGATTTGCTCTAGCTGCTGGGGAACTTCCTGAGGTATTTGTTTCGGGTGGTGGGGAACTTCTTGAGGTATTTGTTCCGGCTGGTGGGGCACTTCTTGAGGTATTTGCTCTGGCTGATGGGGAACTTCCTCCTGCTGCTGAGGATCTTCTTCTACATGCTGGGGAGGGTTAATGATAGGGGGTTGTTGATTTAGAGCAAAGCCTCTATTTATCAGGAGTTGGACTAACCTATGGTGTTTAAGGGAAAGGGCTGGATGCTTTTCTTTTTCAGCATAATGTGACATGTTTTTCAGACAACCCAATAGATAATAAGGCATATTTATGAACTGTCGATGCCTCAAATGATTTAACAAAACGAAGTCGTGTTGGTAATTACCTGGTAACAACCTTCACAAGTTAAGTATTGCTTGACAAACTCCGCGACCTTTGACCATGGTGGAGGCAGTGACTGAAGAGCGACCCCTCTGCCTTTAGCTTCTGCGTGCTCGCCTGGTAGAAAGAAACCTTGCTGCGCATTCAAAATGAGATGTTTCCTGCTGAACCATCGTATACCGTTGGTTGGTAGCCCAGAGACTTGGGCTACATCTTCCTCTGTTACCGGTATGCATACTCCCTGGACTATCGAAAATCCCTCTCTCAAATTGCATGCAAACTCCAACACTTGCTGTGTGTTGAAGTCTGGAAGTCTTCTGAAGTAATCTACCCATCCTGCCTGCAGAAAAATTTGATAAACCTCGGGGTAGAGTTCTAGTAACGTTGTCGTGCCAGGTTCATGGGTAATCAGACTTCCTCCCATAGCTGCTACTTCAGCAAACACTACACAATACAGAGCCTAGTTTCCGAGTTTGAAACAGAGCAAACCGTTACAAATGAGGATATGCCACGACAGAGTGAATTTTAGATATTACTGCGAGGGATAAGGGTGGCGGCAATTACGTGATGTGGAATAATTGTGATATTTCGGTAACCCCCCCCAAATCTACAGCTGAATGATTTGATTGGTAGTATAATGATTTCGGCAATCGTATCACATCTCCGCATTAACTATAAATTAACATTCACACTTACACATGTGTACCTTTACTTTTTACCTTTAATCGCACGCGAAAAAGTCTTAACTTGTATTTTCCGGCCTAATCATAATTTGAATGGCTTTTAATCATAGCCACACAAGCGATCTAACGAGGAATAGTGGTGACGACGTGTATTTGTTAGAGTGCTTGGCTGGTCCTTTGAATGCAGCGAAATATGTCCCATCAGAATGATGATTCGTTAAGTGTTGGGATTGGTGAAAAGTGACATTTTACCAGAACATGAGCTCGTGCGGTAAATGGTGTTACGGCAACGGGGAATGATGGAAAATGGTGTTGCAACAACGGGGAATGACAGAAAGTGGTGTTGTAGCAACGGGGAATGACAGAAAGTGGTGTTGCAGCAACGGGGAATGACGGAAAGTGGTGTTGCAGCAACAGGGAATGATATAAACTTGACTTATGATCCAAGAAGCATTCCCAAGCTGCAAAGTGATCCTTTTAGGATTTTCATTCTCAGCCATCCTCCAAAAGTAAGATCTGCAAAACAACTAATTGTAACATAGAAGTCCCTTGGCAGGGATTATTAGTTCAGAAATCTAATCTAAGAATAAATAAATGAACAGAAATTTAAGTGCCTTGAGGGGAGGCCAATTCCCCCAGAAAAACATAGTGTAGTTCTGCCATGCAGGTGGCTTTGAAATCCTCCTTAGAAACAGGCCGTTGATACGGACGGAGTCGGTATCCATTTACTAATAACGGTGTCCTATTATCATCAATCGTTAAAAGTCTGACTGTTCCATTTGGAAATACAACATCTATTTCATAAGGTCCTAGCCACCTTGTTCTCAGTTTACCCTGGAAATTCTCGAAACGGGAGTCATACAGTAAAGCCCAGTTACCTTTCTGGAACTGCTTCTGCTTAATAGTTCTGTCATGCCATCTGGTTCTTTGTTGCTGAATCATGGTTGTTTGGTGGATGGCATCCAATCTTTTCTTGTCTAGCTCCTGCAGCTGCTGCAACATGGATGTTTGTGCATTAGTCAAATCAAGGTTAACAGCTAAAGTAGTTCTTAAAGTTTTGATTTCAAACTCCAAAGGGAAAACAACATTTTTACCAAAAACTAACTCATAGGGTGAAAAGCTTGTGGTGTTCTTCCAAGTGGTTCTATAAGCCCAAAGTGCTTCAGGCAGCTTTTGAAACCAGTCCCTCCTGTTTTCCTTTATTGATTTTGTCAGAACAGCTTCTATGACCTTGTTGGTGCTTTCCACCTGCCCATTTGACTGGGGGTGATAAGGTGTGGTCATTCTATGCTTAATATGGTATTTCTGTAGTGTGTCTGTCAGGCCAGGGTAACTCCAGAATGAACTGGAGAAAAACTGATGTATTATTCATTAGCTAACACATACTTATATACATAAACATGACGGATCAGTTCATCTTCTTGATGACTGTCCAGTTCACCCATCCGTTTCGGATTAGGTG